>JAQIXN010000327.1:0-44537 GCA_034698145.1 Proisotoma minuta
CGGTCACAAGCTCCGTGAAAATTGGCAAATTTAATGCTTTGCTAGATCCGTCGAATTTCGACGGGCTAAAACTAGTTTATTAATATGCAGGCACCAAAGTGGAAACAATTTGCAGTCGATCTTGCTCGTAAGTTTGTAAACAAAGCTGTAGAAAATTATTTTATTCTACTATAATAATATATCGTTTTGTAAATTTTTAGAATGGCAAAATGTCCTAGTCATTGCTGGAATTGATTGTGCAGATGAAATAAATGTGGAAGCTTGTCGGCAATATGATATCATGGGCTATCCCTCAATCCGTTTCTTTCCCCCACATTTGCCAATGAACAAAGTATGCCAATTGCCAAGAAAAGACGTAGTGTCAACAAATCTATTTTAATTTATGTTTTTATTTAGAAAATAATCAAAGATGGGAAAGAAGTAGATGATTTAATTAGAGGCGAACCAATCGATCGTCCGGAAAACTTGAGTGCTATGAAGCGTGATATCATTAACAAACTGGTGCCTCATTTACCAAATTTTTATGACCAAACCCCACCAAAGACACCAATAGAAAACTCGGACAAATTATGGGAATTTATACAAGAAAATACTAAACCTCCATCAGAGTTGCCTTCTTTTGCTCTTGTGGTTTTTGAGGCAGAAAATTCTCACGTAGTGAAAGAGGTTGCATTATCATTGAGTCGCTTCCCTTCGGCTTCAGTGCTTCGGTTCACAAAGAAAAATGGACTTTACGACGAATTAAATCTTGAAGGTTGGCCTGCGGCAGGATACATAAAGAGAAATCATACAAGTGGAAAAATTCCTTTTGGAAAAAATCAAAATATTCCTGAATATCTCGTAAAAATGGCTGCAAAATTTGCACATCTCTCGTTGGACGAGTGAGTTATTTTTATAGTCATTATTCCATAAATACTTTTTATTGTAAACATTTTTATTGTAACAGTTTATCTTCTACATCAAACATTCGAGAAAATGTTAAATCAGAAGTAAAAGTTGTTAATGAAGACCTTTTAAACAATATAGAAGAGCCAAAAACTGACACAGGCGTTGTGAGCATTGAAGATCTAATTCATGCAGTTCGAAATTCACTACGAAATGAAGTTGGATTGTTTAAAGAAATATCTGGAAATAAGCTTCAAGTTTTGAAAAGTTATGTTCATACTATTGCTGAATTTTTCCCTGCTGATAGACGAGAAATGGTGCTATTTTTAATGAAACTTAGCTCTTGGCTTGGGCCTTTAGATCGTATTGACGTAAGTGTTGATTAAAAAAAAACACAAATTTAATGTATTGACGACAAACAACTTGTAATTTGGGGATAATGATAATTTGCAGGACACAATTTATATGGATAAATTGACTGAATTAGAAATCAGTTATCATCCATGGGATATCGATGTAAATACTTGGGGAAATTGTAAAGGTTCAGTTCCAGGACGAAGAGGCTATACGTGCAGTTTGTGGAGTTTATTTCACACATTAACTGTCATCGCTCATGAAAAGAATCAAAATTTTCCGGTGTTGGATGCGATTCATGGTTATGTAAAAGAATTTTTTGGATGTAAAGACTGTGCCATGCATTTCACAAAAATGGTGGCTGATGATGGTGCTCTTATGATTAATCCAATAAAAGACCAACTTTTATGGTTGTGGAAAGCACATAACAAAGTAAATTTGAGGTAATTAATGATAATGAAAATTTAAAATTACTTTATTATTGTTGTTGTTTAAAATGGATTTTTTTTTGTGATTAGGTTAAAAGGTGGAATAACTGAAGACAATGCTTATCCTAAAATTCAGTACCCAAGTGAGACTCAGTGCCCTGACTGCTACAATGATAGTGATGACACTTTTGATGAAGAAGTTGTCTTGAAATATTTGCTCAAAATATATAGTAAACCAGAGAGAACCTTACAGCCTGTAAAATATTCGGCTGAAAGAGTTTACGCTCATGAAAATAGACACCGAATGTCAGGATATTTTAATGGAACCGATTATTGGTTATTTTGCCTAGTTTATTTGAGTGTAGCAATATTACTTGTATTTGCGTACATACACTTCCGCGTAGGTAAAAGATTTGATATTTCATATTTGTTTTGTGGACGTTCGAGTCATCATCGACCATTGGGAAAGAGTAATGTGTAGCAAGATAAATTAAACAACAACAGTTTTGTTTTTAAGTACTCTTATGAAATCAATGAAGTCCTGTTTTGTTTTCTTTCCTGTATTTTGACTTGGTACAATTTATTTTAAATGATGGCAATGCAACGAAAAAAGATTTGTGCTATTTGTATTTATTAACCGGTGGTCAAATCAAATTCTGTGATAATATATCATTAAATTGTGCAATGGGGATTTTTTCCAGTTTATATTTAAGAAAATGGTTGTTACATTATGATTTGTTTGTTATTGCCACGCCTTACAAAGTTAAAGACTGTTGAACCCTGTTAAGAGCTCTTCAATTATAGCTGTTTTATGTTTAGTGTGTGCAATCAATGAAATTGTGTATATTAAAATTATCAAGATAAATAAATAAATGGTTAACCAGACAAATATTGGTTTAACAAACAATTATTTTTATTGAATGAAATAAAGCATCTCATTCATTCACATTGAAAGCATCATAATATATAACGAGTAACGAAGCATTTGAATAATTGTATGATATGATCATAAAATAATCATTAATTCAGATCCAATGTTTGAAATTACATTTTAGTTCAGATCCATAAAACACTGCTTATAATAATTTCTATTATAATCTCCATGTGATAGACACAAAACCAGACACAAGCAATATGTTAAAGTATTAATAAAAACAGCGATAAATAAGTTTACACACAAAAATAGCAAAATTCATAAGAAAATATGACAAGTATTGAACGACTCGACAAAATGATGCAAATTAATTTATGGCATTTACAAATACTTTCACTCACATTTACCATCTCTAATAAAAAGGCAGCAAATGGCAGAGACTTTTTTGTCAGAAATATCAGATCGATCCTTAATTTTAAGTAGATCGAGATGTGGTCTTTGTCACATCAACTCCAGTCACAGAAGAAACCAACTGTGGCATACGAAGTACGGTCTCCAAAACCTCAGTGACAAGTCGAGAAGTACCAATTTCACCTCCAGTTGAAACCATTGAAATCTTGTTCACTTGTGTCAAAGGAGCAGCAACTTCGGCAGCAATCTGCCGTTCACAGATAAAATTGCACAATCGTATTATTTAATAAGAAGAGTTTATGATTATTTTTTTTTGTAAAAAATACCTTTGGTAATGCTTCCATCAACATATCCACAATTGCGGCTTCCTTGTAGTGCTTATAGGCGTCAGCTTTCTTTGCCAATTGTTCAGCTTCTGCCATACCACGAGCTTCAAAAGCAAAAGCTTCTGCTTCACCCTTCAATCGGATAGCCTCAGATTCTGCCTCTGCTTCCAAAATAACTCGGTTACGATGAGCTTCGGCAATTTTCTCCATTCGATATTTTTCAGCTTCTGCAGGCCGGCGAATTATAGCGTCAAGTTCTTTCTGGCGACGCTGAATTTCTTGTTCTTGGATAGCAATTTCTTGTTGTCGTTCCACGACTTTAATTTGCATTTTCTCCTCAACAATCCTTTGTTTGGTTTTCGCCTCTTGAAGCGCATAAGCCAATTCAGCTTCAGCTTTCTATAAAATGAAAATATAAAGAGCTTGTATTGATATTATGAAAAATCGTATTTACCTTGGTATTGACTTCCAAATCGTATGCAGCTTTCTTTAGCTCAAAATCTCGTTTAGCTTTTGCAATTTCGGTGTCGTTAATATATTTGGCTGCCATTCTTTCTTCTTCAGCCAAGGCTTCTTTAATTGCTGCATCTCGCTGGGCTTCGGCTTCTCCAATTCTGGCATCTCTTTTCACTTCGGCAGTTCTAGCCATTCCAAGGGCTTGGAGATAACCCTATATTAAGAAAAAAACAATGAGAACCACCATAAACTTGAACATTTTAGTAAACTACCTGATCATCTCGAATATCTCTCAAGGTGTATGAAATGACAGTGATGCCCATATTCATCAAATCAGCGGACGCCACCTCATACACATTTTTGCTAAATTTTTTGCGATCTTTATATATTTCTTCAACGGTCATGGAGCCCATGATAGCTCTTTGATGTCCTTCCAAAGTTTCCAGTGCCACTTTTTCAATCTCTTTGATACTGGATTTTCCAAGAAATTGCTCGCAAGCATTCATCAACATTTCTTCATTTTGTCCCTGGATTTTCACTTGGGCAATCCCATTGACCGTGATGGGCACACCTTGGCTTGTATAAACCTTTTGACTCTCAATTTGAAGGGTCATGGTCTTCAAGGGTAGCCTAAAATGAAATTTAAGCATGTATTTATTATGATATTGCTAAATATATATTTTAATTACTCTTGAACTTGTTGAATAATTGGCCAAACAAAGGTCCTTCCGCCAGGAATAAGCAAAGGCCGACTGTAACAGCATCCTTAAAATATGAAATAAAACAATGTGATAAGTTTCGGGAATATGAATATATCAACATTTAGTTTAATTACCGGATATTACGAGAGCCACATTCGGCCCTGCGGTCACAAATCCCCAAGGGGCCATTTTGCAGAAGGCTGTTTTTAAAAGATGAAAACCTCAAGTGAAGCCTGAATTTAATTCAAATAATTAGTTTCCTCTGGCAAAAAGCTTCCGTGAATTGCCAACACCTCAAATATCCAGCACAAAATAAACCCACAACAATCTAGTCACTTTGCTTTGCTTTGTAGCAGGCTATAATTTGAGTGAGTAAATTAATTAGTGGCTGATACTAGAAGCTATTAATTCCACGGACAGAGTTTCCCTTCCCAAAAACAGAGGAAGCAGAAGCCAATGTTATTTCCCTACCCCATTTCTCTTGTATAAAAGAGCTTTAGAGGCTTCTTTTTTGTATGTGTTTAGCATGTCAAATGTTAATTGATGTTCCGTGCATTTCAACTCAAACATGACGCATCATTCACGGCATGTAAATGTTCTACGTAAACTGAAATCAATAAAAAGGATTAGTTTGCGGTCGAATGAAAAAGGTAGAAAAAATCTCTTTTATTATTGCATTTTTGATCATTTATAAAAAATTTAACCGTGTTCTAAAATTAGTTTAGGTTATACATATTAAGAAAAATATTAGGTATAAAAATAGTTATTGAAGGCACATTTTAGGTTTCTTTTTAAACTAATATGAAAATATCATTTTACCACCGACTCATTCTTGTTCCTCAGAATTTTCCAATTTTTTCTGTAGCATCGAATATAGTTCAACCAATCGACCTTCAATCTAAAAGTCAAAATATAATAATCGTTAGTTTTTTTTACCGTGTAACATAACTAATAAATGTTATTAATTCTACCTCTGTCCGATCTCTATGAGGAAGCAAAGAGTCTAATTTGATGGATGCTTCTTCAGGAGAATTTTCAGACCCATACTTGGATAAAAGTAAGGTATCTTCTTCGATTGACCATGCCTTTGGAGCAATAATCCTTAATGGTTCTGAATTTTCAATAGCATTGACACCGGTACATTTAGCTACTTTGGGAATTTCTCCTTCTTCCAATTCATCATCTTCCAACTCCTTTCTTTTCCCCTTAGAGTTTCTTTCATTCGTTTCTGGTAAAATAGTTGGTGCTTTCTGTTCTTCAGGAAGAACCACCATAGATTTTTGAATACTGTTGGGGTATTTAGTTTGGGGACTTTGGTGCATAGTTGAATGACTTTGTGTTTTATCACAATTTAAAAGCTTGCGAGCTGCAGAGGGAGAAGTTAATTCAACATTCACTGGTTTCACTGTGCGTCCATTATGTAAAAATACTTTCCCTTCCTGGAACTGACAAAAAAAATAAAATTAGATTTTTACATAGAAAAAATATATAATTTGTTACCTTAATACAACACTTATTACAGTGTTTCATTCGAGAAGAATAGACATGTGTTGTCGTTTCATGACAAGAACAGGGGCAAGTTACTGTTGCTATTTTATTTTCATCAGGTAACCGAACGATCTCTACGTCTTTCATCTCTTCAGAATCCTCATTTTGATTTTCCATATCAATCTCTTCAAAGTCGTTGGCCTCAGATCTGCGACATAAATTATAATTAAATTATTAATTTATATGCATTTATAAAATTTATACAATAAAGAAAACATACACAGAGCCGGGCAAATAAATTGAAGGGTACAGAGCTTTAAATGCTCGAATCATAACGGGATTCCCTTGAAAGAATGGAAGTAATGTTTCCGCAACATCTTTTTCACAAAGGTCCGGATGATCATTAAGCATTTTATACTTTTGCGAAATTTTGGCTCTTAGCTGTGGACTTTTTTCCGTGAATTTCTGCAAAAAAAAGTACAAATTAATTTAATTGAATTAGTTTAGTTTAATTGAAGAGATAAATAGTCTTGGTCTTACCTCTATATGTCTGGAGAAATTAAGTTGAGCTTGCAATTCTTCGTGATCACTAAACTCCTTTTCACCTACAATTACTTGTTCCTCTCCTCCTTGAATAAAGGTGGAAAATTCGGAGGCCAGGTTAGGATATTCTTTGAGGAGATTTTGCACTTTAGATAGCAAATCCTTTTGAGGCAGACCTGCGGCCAAAAGTTTTTTAAATTCATTGACGAGACCAGGGTTCCGTTTTTCTGTGGTTGACTCAAGAGTGGACAAAAATGTCTCCATGTATGTGTCACAAACTTCCGTATAAAGGTCAACATCTGGCTCCAACATTACTTCAACTGGTACTTTGGGTTTTGCTGACCTTTTCTTTGGTGGAGAATTTGATGAACTGCGTTTGGAGCGTCTCTTTTTTCCTTTTGAGGGTTCAGCAGAGCTCACTTCCAAACTTTTTCCAGGTTTTCTTTTATGGGATACATTTGGTTTGTCATCTTCTGTGTCTAAATCTTCTTTATCTAATTCATCGTCTGCGGCATCATCTGGAAGTTCCCTAGTAGATTTATTCGGCTTCTTTTTATCATCGTCTTCTTCATTCCCACCACCCCCAGTAGCCCCACCACCTCTTATACTTTGGGACCCTTGACTTGAATAATTATCTTGGGAGCTGCTTCCAGCACTTACATCCTGATGCTGCTTTTGTTGTTGAGTCTTTTCTTTTGTGTCTGTACTATGTTTATCTTTGTTGGAATTCCCATTGCCATTATCCCCATCTTGCTGTTGCACGGCAGGTAGTGCATGGTTAGGAATAAACATGTAAGCTTGGGGATCTCCGTGTATATTCGTTATTGGGAATGCTGTCAACTCTGGATTATCTGCTATTTGCTGTTGAACTAATGTAATTCCATTAGGAAAGGTTGTTTTGATACAAAAATCATCCGCCAGTGATGTGCATAGGATTTTTGGTTCAGATTTTTCAGATTTTCTTTTCCGCCTTCCTGGTTTTCGACTCGTTCCTGGATATTTAGTTGCCTAAAATGAGATACAACGATAAGAATATCAAAATTACAATAATTATTGTTAAATAAATATTCCCATTACTTCGTGCATTAATGGTTTAACACTTACTTCAGGGTTTATGGGAAGGGACGAGATCCAAGTGAGCCAAATGACCGAAAGATTTTCCTTGGGTTGATGCATTGGTGCAATAGCGTCAGCTGGGTCCCAAGCTGGAGGACGTTCTCTCCCTTTTGGCAAAATTCCGTGCTGAAAATAATCTGCTGTTACTGTTGCTGCTTTGCTGGAATGAGCATGTTTCGTTTTTCTTAGGTTGCGAATTCGATTCCAAATAGCGTCAGTAGATCGAGGGGGTAAAATCCACTCGGCAATTAATTTTGATTTTTCCTTCCAAGACAATTTATTGTCGTCTTTAAGATCGTCTAATCCATAAATTAATAAAACGTCTTCAGATGGCAAAAATGGAAGTTTGGAGTGTGTATTCTGGTCGTAGTTGGTTGGAAGCAGTTCTGGATATATAAATGCCTCACTTTCTGCAATGGCTTTGACGACGGGACGAGGAATATAATTACCACCAAAGCCTTGTTCATCATACACTGCAGTTTCATTTACATGTTCAGCTAAAATCTTTTTTCTGCAATTAAAAAACACCAAAAAATATTTAGTTACATTTAATTAAATAAGATAAATTATTGCCAAATATATATTTTTTTGTTCAGTCATGCTTACTTTATTGGAGATCCAGCACTTGCAACTACAGGGAAATTATTAACAAACTGCCACGCTGTTTCGCTATTTGTCACTTTGCTGATTACTGAAGACTCTCCATTAACTATTCCAAGATTTCGAACTTCAATCTGAAACCAGCAATAAATTATTATAATATATAAGAGAACGAAAAGTAATAAATTAATTAGCAGAGCAATGAATCACTCACAATCATTCGTTTAGAAGCTTTAGCAATATTATTCACATGCGACTCTTCTCTTGTGACCGTCAATGCGTACGACTGTGCCAATAATTGAACATGTTGTCTTAGTTGATGTTCCAAAATTTCTAATCTGACTTGGTTGAAAAGAGGCTCTTCTCTTATTTCTGGAACACTGACATATCCTTCATCACTAGTTGGTGTCATAGACAGACTTATTTTCTGCAAGTAAAACTTTGGCGTAGAAATGTCAGGTTCCTCTAATGTGCAATCATCGATCGTCGACATAATTGGCTTAGATAAAGAATGAGGAGCCAACAATGGGGGACAGTTCTTTGATGACATCCTTCTGACTGAGCGGCTTGGTAAATTCTGAAAAGGATGATAAAATACCGTTTTTGTTTAGTTTACAAGCTTTATAATTAATCATATAAACTTATTGCTATTAATGCTAGTATACGGGCATAGTAGACTTACTTCTTTGTGTTCCAAGCTAATAATGCTACTTTCAACAAGATTTTCATTAGCCTTGACTGCGTTTCCTGACGAATCCACCACTCCATTTGCCAATGAGATGTGAGAGAGTTGTGAAGTGCAGTACGATGTAAACTCACTCTCGTTGAATTCATCCCCACTTGTGAAATGATTTTCTTCCAATAACTCTGCAACAAGTTCATTAAGTTCTTTCTTTGTAACTTTTACTGCTCTATCCATTCTCATTTCTTCCTTATCATGTAATTCCTCCTCTTCGTAGTCTTCCATGCAATTGTAGTCTGCGTCGTCTTCGTCTCCAGTTTCTGCTGTTTCAACTCCCATCGACTGTCCAGGTCGGAGAAAGTCATTTAAGAATCCCAAATAGTCCTCGTTATCACTAATTCCCCAATCATACATATCTGCTGTAATGTCTGGAGGAATAAGCTGCATTTCTAAATCTTCCAAAGGCGTATCCGTCAGAGGTTGTTTTGATCTTGTCCGCTGTCCAATTGTATTGTCTTTCATCTGAAGCCGTCGAGCGCATTTAGGTTTGATAGGTGGAGGAGTTTTAAAGCAAATTTCTGGTTTTGACGGGGTTATCAAATTACTCGCTCCACCAATATATCTTTTTGTAATACCAGAGTTTGGAGATGAAACAGAAACACAACTAACGGGAGTTGAAGGTACTCGAGGTGATCCATTGTCACTTACTGGTTCAACGGAAGCGATGCTACTGCTTTCATCATCCGAATATATCTCGTCTTCCTTTGGCACATACTCTTCATCACCACTTGAATCTTCTGGGAGTTCTTGATTTATCAAAACAATAGTTTCACTAACATCAGCTGGAGCTTTGGCTTTGGCTGGAGATGCCAAGGGCCACAAAGATGAGGTTTGGTTTTCAAGAAGGGACTTCGTTTTGGAACGAGTCACCTTATGCTCAAATAGGGGTTCTTCATCAGAACTACCCCCCTTTTTCTTGAGTTGAGACATGAGCATTTTCTGTACCATGTTATTAGTCATAACATGTAGTATTATGGATTTTACGTTTTTAGTTGAGAGATTAGTTGCAGTTGCTTTGTCTTCCAAAAGTTTATCAATTTCCGCACCCAGTGCCACATCTTCTTCCTCAATTTCTTGACCTTTACTGGCTCTGATATTTCGTTCTGATTTTGTTCTTCTTCGCTGATTCAGTAGTTTTCGTTTAACAGTAGCTGGTGTAACAGTGCTAGTTGTTGGATTCTTGGATTGACGAGACTGCCTCCGTTGTTCGGCATCTGAAAAACGTTTTCTCCTTTTCCGAGAATTTCCACTAGTAGAAATGACTGGAGAACAGTTTGAATTATTTGGAGTTGTTGATTTTGATGACTTATTCTGCTGAGGTTTTGGAAGTTTTGAAGATTTCTTTTTGTTGTTAGGATTCCAATCGATTTGAAGGTCTCCTTCTTCAGGTGTCGTCGGTCTGCTTGAAATCGAGACTGACTCAGATTCAGAAAATGAAGGACTCGCCCCTGCGTCGCTCTCAATGTCCGATTCTCCTCGAGATGGACATTCTAAAGGCTCTTTATTTTTTTTGAGGCTGTCCATTGGACACGAAGGGACTTTTTTTGTTTTAATCATTTTTGACGAAGTCATCAAGCAAACGGCTAAAAAAATTGAAAAAATACAAACACTTTTAGCAATAGCCAATGATAAATAATTAACAAACAAACCTTTTACCTTGCTGGCCTTCCTTCAAATTAACGATTAATGTTTATTTATTTACTTGGTTCATCCAGCAGGAAGTCCAACTTTCTCCCTCGATATCCCGCTCTCATTTCCTGTAGTGAAACGGGGAATGGCGTAGAGGCCTCTCCTTGTTCTCACTTTGTCTCAAATTTCTCATTGCTTTCTCATTTAGAAAATTAAGATAATGCATATTGTAATTTTTCATATCTATTTTCATTTATTTGCTTCTTATAATAATTTGAATGAATTATTATTTCCTCCAGCTTTTCCTTGGCCATACAAAGCTATTGTTGCAGCATCACTGCATTTCTTCATCTCTTTTTTCATTAAAGATTCCAAGTCTTTGTAGTCCTCAAGGATGTCCGTGACCAATTGATTCATTAGTTTAGGCCACACTTTTTCCAACATGTCCAATTTTTCCAAGACGTCCACCCCGGTCTCTGTTATCAGCGTCAACGTCGCTCTCTGTTTCACCTCACTGTCCATCACGTCCGCTGCTGGCCTATCACCCTCAGGCTAGAAAACAAAACCAAATTTTAATAATTTATTAATGGAGGAAAATTAATGTGACCATTTGTTTTAATGGCATATTCAGGAAAACAATTCCGGAATTTAAATATGGTCATTTTTCATCTATATGTAAACTGTGTCATGCTGCCAGTGGGCAATATTTAATCTTCATGTGTGATCTGACATTTCATTTACTTTGGAAATGACATGACATGAGACAGTGACAACTTACACTTAGCATATATAACCACAGACGATCGTCATCATCATAACCAGAGGCCAAAACGTGTCATTATAATCTCCCCCTCCTCATATTATATTTATGCTCAACACACTCTGTTTATCGAAGACTGACATTTTTAAGAGAGATAAACATTGTGGACCAGATATTCAACAACAGTTTACTTCATCTTCATGTAAATAAATTGGACTCGTTTCCACTCTGTTTAAAAAGATATGTCAGTGTCAACTCTTTCCCTTTCACCCAGATTTACAGGATAAAGTAAATCAAGAGAAAGCGTCCTAGTAATTCAACTCTTGACTGGGTTAATGGCCCACTCCCTCGAATACACGTCCAGCCCCTAACTTTGAGAGGGCAGACAAAGGTTAAATTGCAGCTAACGTTTAGTTTGCAGAGATAATCTATATAGGTTATCTGAACATAAATGACACTGGCTAATTCAGTTTTCAAACAAAGAGAACAAAGTAAAGAAATAATACATAGAGATGGCCATTATGATAGCTTCAAAATTTTCTCATCAAACTTAGTTAATTCAAATGAATTAATAATAGCTAGTAGTACTAACTATTAGAGTGTATAATGTACCGTTGACATTGTGGCCGAAAGGGATTGAGGTGAATAGCCCAACGCTTCTTTGCCAATGACATCTAAAAGGACGGGATCGTCATCCCAGGACGTGCAAATGTTCCCTGCTGAGGACGATCCTTGTTGTTCTGTTTGAGGAAGTGGTGATCCCGTCCTTTTGTTCGTCTTCCCCTTCCCTGATGATAAGAAGGAAATTAGGTGAATTTACTCAAGTACTTTCTCCACTTTCACCAACCAGATTCGTCGGATGAGGACGAGGGAGAGCAACAGCAGAAGCAGTGGAGCATATGCAGTCGTTTTGCTAAAGGCGTCAGTGCCGTTTCAGGAAGACAAGATAAGGCTAGAAAGCCTAATGAGTCAAAACATTTTGATGTCTGCCCTCCTACCTTGAAAAACACATTAAAACTTGGAAAATGGTAAAACTTTAACCACCTACATGCTATACATAGATATTTATTTGAATGCGATTAGCTTTAAGATCAAGTGAAAGTAGAGCAAGAGAAAAAGCAAAGACAATTCAGTAAAACTGCTAAATAGCATTGGAGAAAACCAACATTCTTTTCTTTCCCTTTATGTAAAGAAGTAAATGGCATTCAGTAGAAAAGAGGTAAAAAGTGAAAAGTAAAGCAGCTTGCCAACTCCCAAATGCATCTTATTATGCCAGACCATCAGGCACAAATAAGGGAAAGTTTACAACTTTTTAAAATATGGCAAATAAAAAGCCCGAGTTGGCCAGGCTTTTCTGTGTCACTTGTATAAAAAGAGGACTTTTTAAGAAGCTTTCACTCTCATTAGGCTGTGAAACGTGGAAAAGAATAATGAATGGGTAAAAATTTATGCGGTTTTAGCAAGAAAGGATTAGTTATAGCATCTCATTCATGAAATAAAACACCTCTTTGCCGTTGACAGTTGAAAGGCCCCAATGGGACAGACGATAGGAGGCATAATGAGCCCAGAAGCCAACCCCAGAAACCAAAGGATTCCCTTCCCTCGCAATATTTAGCGATGAGAGGCCCTGAAGGTCGCACAGGGCATTCAGTTGACTCAGCTTGCAAATGTTATTTGCCCTGTTAAAATGAATGATTTTCATATTATTATTTTATGCGTGTATCAGCAAAACTTTTATTAAATATAATCCAGCAGAAATATTAAAGAAAGGCAATTTGGACATAAAATTCTCACCGAAACTGGAAATGCTCCAATGAAGGATAAATTTGCCTCAACTTGCCAAAATAAGGGATGATGCTATCATAAGAGATATAGTGAAATTTGGCAGTTGAAACAACACAAGTAATATTCCCAGAAAATCCCTGCAAAGTAAATTGAATCAAGAGTGAAAGTCTTTAGAATAAATAAATAAATCCCTGATTTTAGATACTTTGGTTTATAATAGTTAAATGTACATCTAGAATCATCCTCATCAGCATTTTAGGATTTCTCCAATTTCTACAGGATGGATATATCTATATATTTATTTTAAGCATCGAAATTCCCAGAGTTAATCTTGGAATTAGAAAATTTAGAAAGGATTGACTATAAGCTTTGCAGGTTTTTGCAATTACAAAATACTCGTATTTCTTCCTCTCACGTAATTCTTATTATCGACAGAGATAAATTGTACTTTTACATTTGGTGAAATTAAAATGACACGACATGCATTGGCTCATTCACTTCTCTTAAAAATCATCCACTACAATTCCTGTGGGCTAAAATGATAAATGGGAATCGTGGCTAGTGATGTGAGTAAATTGAAATGGTCTGAAAGTGAAAAGTAATCAAAAAAATAAGCAACACGAAAAGTGCTAAAGAAAACCATGAATTAGGTTGATTTGATGCTTCACTATTATTCGTACCCAGTACAAAAAAAAAATGTTATGTAAACATACATAAGTAAAAATATGAAATGAAATGGTTTGGCCAAAAAATTTTTTGCAAAAAAAAATTCTTTTCAGTTTGGCAGCCATAAATGATGACCAGCCGTGTCAAAATTCAGCAATCCTAAGGGAATCATGCAACTTTTCTTAGAATTCGTTTGATGTTGAGTTGAACTGTTTGCAACTTTTATGCTGCTTTATTGGATTACTTTGAGCATGAAGTAGAACGTTACTGACGCTAGTATGTTTGACGTTATGATAAAAAATGCCATGTTTTCTATAAATGCCTTACCGTCAACGTATGTTTTAAAGCTCCCTGCCCATAAATACTCAAAACTTTCCCATCAATCTCGACCAAATAGTCTGCCCCTTGTCTTTTTAAAGGGGAGGATGAGACATTATTTCCGTTGTTCTCCACAGGCCATGTCCCTGTCACTCCGCTGATTGTCATAGCAGAGTCACATCTTCTTAGTTGCCGACTACTGCTATTTCTTGCCTCACCCCCAAAACGATTCAAGTTTTGAGTAGAACTGGACAATCCATTTGAGATTCCGCTTTTAACCCTTCCTGTTGGATTTGTAATGTTGGATGATGAGTGTACTCTTGCAAGTCGATCTCTTGCCTTTTTTTAAACACACATAAACATAATCGAATGAGATCATCAAATGGCAATATTTAAAATACTTTTATCCGTTGCGCTTTTGTCCTTGGGAAAAGTTGTTTTCTCCCAAATCCCGTCTTGTTGCGTGGGCTGTCTGTTGTATTTGTCGTAACGCTGCATGTGTCATCTTCTTCCTCGTGTTCATCATAATTCTCTTCATCCGAACCAAAGCTTAGAGTGGTAGTAGTTGTTGATGGTAATCTCCCGTCAAAACTGGAACTTCTCAGTTTTCTTAAATCCACTTTTCTACTACTGCTTCTTGAATTTGGAATCCAGTTGGAATTAGGAGCATGGAGATTTTCCTTCTCAGTCACATTAGTATCAAGGATTGTAGCTTTACTCCCATCCAAAATATTCACAGATGTTAAAGCCGTTGAGGTTTCTCCAGATGGTTCAGAGCTTTTAAGGGCTTCGTTTGCACAAGTAGTGGTTGTTGAAAAGTTTGCACAAGTCATATTGTTATTTATCATCAAGACACTCCCAATTTCATTATTGATATCTTTATGGGAGCTCTCAAACTGAAGAGTGAAAGTCGGGCAACAACTTTCTTCAACTTTTTTATCATATTCAAATTCGTTTGGCGTTGAGCATGTGACACTTTCTTCTAAAATATATCTCCTCCTTCCCCATATTTTTGATGTCGTACTACTTTCACTTTTATTACTGTTTACTATCTTATCTTGATCTGGGAGAATACACGAGGGAATAGTGGGAGCATCCTCTGAACCAATTTTATTGTTTGTATTATTAAGCTCATCGAATGGGATTTTAGTATTCAAAGACTTTGCAGAAATCTCGTTTGCCTTTTCTGCTATTTCAACTTGTTGTACTACTTCATTGTCATTTGCTAGCATCCCATTATTAGGACTTTGCATAATATTATTGGCAAATTGTGAACCAATTGTTATTGTATCATTATTATTTGCATTCAAACTTGTTTTTTCTTCTCTGGGCAGTGGCCTAACCACAGCAATTCGCAACTCTTTCTCCGGTACAAATAATTGTGAGGAGGATTCATTATTTTCCCCATTGACGATAACGTCGCTTTCAAGAGTAATTGCTTTAGGTTTGATACTATTATCCGGGTTAATTTTTTTGTCCTTTTGCAAGATATGGCTCCCATCAGCACCTGTCACAAAGAACGAAAGATGAAGAGTGTCACAAAATCGGACTTTACCATTACCACAAATCATCATGTATCATCATCTCACTGAATTCTACTATGGCATTTAGATATACGTTACTACATACTATTTGTGGTACGTATGGTATAATAATGATACTAGAAAATTATTAGCCAGCTTGTCATTTTCGTACTTACTCTTCTTAGTTGATGTTTGCGTTTGTCGTAGTTGACAAGTCTGTGGAAGAGATTGAGTACTTTCTTCTTCGTCTTTTATGATGCTGAGGGAAGAATCCATCTGGGGCTTGGGGGCTGATGATAACAGGGCTTCAAAATTTGGATCAGAAACTTGAGTGGCAACAACAATCTTCTGATCCTCGACCTGGGAGTTTAGAGCAATGGAAATATTTTGTGGGCCTACTTTCTCTTCATCCTGTATTACTTGTTTCTCTACTAAGCGATTGGAATTGGTATTGACATAATCCTTTGGATGTGGTGGACCATCGAGGTCATTAATCATCGAAGGTGGACACGAATCTTCTGGCAGTGGCAATGCATCTGTGCTTTTACTGTTGACCAATGTAGGCTGACGTTGATCTAAATCCAAGTCCAACTGGGCCAAATTAAGCTTTGCTCCTTCTTCTCTACCCAAAACCTTATGCTCCAAGTTTTGGGACAAAGTTTCTGATCTGGATTTAGATCCAAACTCCAAGTCATCGTCAATTTCAGATGACCTGACCAGACCAATCTCAATTTCACCTTGGGCCTGTTCTTCTAAAGTTGTATTTCTCTCCTTGGACAGGAGGAATGGAGATGAAGGATTTGTTGGTTTGTTGGAATTGGTATTTTTCACAAAGTTTTTTACAGATTCCCATCGCCTCCTTGCTTGGTAAATGGTCTGTTCCCTTGAGTTGGGGTGGCTGCCTGTGGGGGACATGACTTTGGCCTTTTTTCGCTCTTCCTCTTCCGCCAACTTTCTCTTGTGCCATTGTCTTGCTTCACATCTCATCGTTTCTGTTACTCCAACTCTGTCCAAGGTGCTTAGCCAGGGCAATATGGTCAGAACTTGGTTTTTACAGTCCCTGGCTGTACTTAATGGATTTGGCTCTAAAAGGAGCTCTTGCAAAAGGACCAATTTCCTCAGGGGAAATAAAGTTGAGAAACTGCATGGGTTGGAATAAAAATAAAATTAATAACAGCTTTCCAAAACAAACTTCTATAAATCTCCCTTTTTTATTTATATTGCAGAAAGCAAACAATTGCTTGCCTTCACTTTGACTTTCAATATATACCCAATATATGGATCAGAATAAGGACAATGTCAATATCAGTTAAAAATGAAAAAGAAGACAGGTCATCATAATCTCATATCGATGTACCTATATAACTACTTAAAGTAGGGCACTTTAAGTCCAAAGCAATTATCATGGTTGGTTGGTTTTTGATTTTTTGGACTAGTACGTCAAACTCTGTGGTGGTTGGATTTGATGGCAAAGTTTTTTTTGTGGAAAACCAATCGGTTTAGTTTGGGCTTGTACATGGCAAACAAAAGCATGATGATGGTTTTAGTGAAAGTACATACAAAAGTCCAATCGTTATTCTTTGCCCTATTTCCTCCTGTCGTTCAATCCATTCATCCAAATAATATGATTTTGATTGCACGAGAACAGAAATTGGGACAAATCACCCATCAAAATCAAATATCAAATAATCTTTGTGGTTGGTTTGGTAAACTTTGATAAAAGACCGACGACAGATAATCGAGAGAAGGTTGACATGAGCAAAATTAGGTGAAAGTTACTTGCATAGTGGGAGGCCTGTTTTCTTGGCTGAACAAACAACTGACAATGTATACGTGTGTTACCTTGCAATCTCGTTGTTTGCCAGCAGGAGCTTTTTAAGGTGAGGGGCTTTCAAAAGTCCGTATAAATTCCGAATTCGGTTTCTTTTCAGATTTAACTCGCACAAGTTTAAAAGACCGTGTGGGCCAAAGTTGCGAATACTTCGAAGCAAGTTGCCTGCCAAATTTAACACCCGGAGTGATACTAATTCTCCCACATTGTCCACATATCTCAATTGATTTCCATGCAGGTCTAAAAATTAAGTATAATATAATTTGATGACGGTATGCAAATTCTTTAAAACAAAGTTCTGGATATTACCAAGAATTTCCAAGCGCGTTAATCCTTCCAATCCTTCAATACGACGAATCCTGTAAATATGTACATAATAAATAATTTTTGAAAAATCTTTCAACTTTCACCACGTGCACAATAGCAGAAGAGGTTTTTATCATGATGAAATGACAAAAAGTCTCAAGTTCAAAGGAATTTATGTATGTTTGGAAAAGTCACTTTATACATTACAACTTTATCCAAAGCATATATCCCTTTGTATTCTCAACGCATCAAAATCTTCTTTTGGCTCTTTCTCCTCTATTTTGCAACACAAAAGAAATGAAAATGTGATACACAAAGAAAAGAGGATACCT
Source organism: Proisotoma minuta (assembly GCA_034698145.1). Taxonomy (NCBI): domain Eukaryota; kingdom Metazoa; phylum Arthropoda; class Collembola; order Entomobryomorpha; family Isotomidae; genus Proisotoma; species Proisotoma minuta. The sequence continues at coordinate 18,075 of JAQIXN010000327.1, forward strand.
GTTTTTACCCAAGAGTAAAACCCTCAATGAAGTGAATCCCGTGAGGGCCGTAAGTCTTTCGATTCGGTTGTCGTATAAATCCAACACCACTAGGAAATTCAAGTGGGAAGGTATATTTTCCAGACGAGTTATCAAATTTCTTTGGAGGGACAACAATTTAAGATTTGGCCCTTCACCTCCAAAATGAGGAAATGTTTTGAGTTTCATCCCGTCCATTCGAATTGACTCTGGACTTTGTTCCCGTTGTTCATCACTTCGTATCACCTGCTGAATTGCATTGTCATTTAATTTGGTGGACAAGGGTGTTAGGGACTTTGTCATCAGCGTTTTCAAATCTTGATTTTGTTTTTCTGTTCCGGACATCAACCTTATACCGTTTGATTGATGCTGTTCATGTTCTAAAGTTTCATCCTTTTCAATACTTGCCTTCAAAATTGTTGCTGAATTCGCATCATTTACAGATTTTTTCGCACTACTAGCAGAGGAGAAAACCAATCGTGATGAAGCAGAGTTTGTGTTTGTATACGTTTTGTTGTGAAGAGTTGAAATTGTATTTGTGTTAAGGCCTTTGTGCAATCCGGAACTATATCTGGCAGTTTTATTCCGTTTTGGTTTATTCACCATCTTATTGTCAATATTATTGGATGAAGCAGAAGCAGATGGTGAATTCCCTTCTCCTGTAAACAAGACGGATTTAGATCTTTCCCTTGATGCATTTCGATGAGCTAAAGAAAAGAGAAAGCATCCAAAAACTTGATGCCTTTTAACAGTCCAATCCGATTTACTCACTTTCTCTTATTCTTTATCCTAAACATGTTTTTAGTCAGTTGTGGACAATTTTGGACATATATACATATATATTTCGATGCATATTATAAGCATAAATAATAATAATATGCTTTATTGAAATAAATAATCTCATATTTACCTTGATCCCACAAAGTATGCTTTAAAGTTTTGGCTGAAAGAGGAGGCATTAAGATGGAATACGGTTTGGCCAGTTTTTTTGCACTGTAACTGAGATTATTTGGCACTCTGAATAATGAAGTTTTGTTGGCTCTTCTGTGTGAAGAAATCCATCCATCTCTCTCCTCCTCAATTCCAAAATGTCTAGCATTTCTTGATGAAATTCGAGAATTTTCAGGATTTCCGGAATTCCCATCGCCAAACCTTTCTTCCTGCAAATAAGTTAAACATGCCAGAATCTCTAAATCTTTAAAACTACTACCGGAAATAAATGGGTTGTATCTTTCAGTTCATTTAATTTATAGGAACATACAATTTTCTATTAATTAAATCAAGACTGCCGGTTGTTAACACTTTCATATAAATGCTCTCTTTTCTCTTATACTCTTTGTTGTAAAACTATTAATGAACTGTCCAGAAGGGCATAAAAAATGCAGTAGGAAATTCCAAGAGTTGTATTAAGGTTAAGTTATTTATTGTGGTCGTTTCACTTACCCAACCTAGTTCCTTTGCAGTTGAAATTCTTCCAAAAAGTTTACTTCTATTAGTTGAAGTTGTCGTTACGTCATTAGACTCCTGGTCATTATTGCCTCCGGTGGATGGAAAACTGATTAAATTTAGCGGATGCCCTGGTCGTGGTCTAATTTGTTGTGGTAAAAGTAACTGGGAAATATCTATATCTTTCTTGCCAATGCCAGGGGATAATATCTTATTTGGATCAAGTTCAAAAAGTTCAAAATTTTGAGACAACTTTCTCCTCGGCACAGCAGTTAAAGAACGGCGTGATTTTGAGGCAGAATTGTAATTTCCCTTGTCGGTGTCGTTAGCCTCTTTATTTGCTGAACTTGTGTCATTTTTGTTCAAGTTTGAAATCTCTGAAGCACTTGTTTTCATCCTTTAATTAGATGTTATGCTCGCTATAATAAATATTATTAACCGGAGTTAATTTATTGGCTAAAACTTTCACTGACTTGCTTCTTGCCGGTGAAAGTGAATTGAGTTAACTAAAACTAAAAACATATAGTGGCTGAAGAGAAAGTGAAAGTTTAGTCAATAAAATCAAACCATGAGCGAACGGTTAGCATAAAAAGGCAAATCATAATCATAATGTTATTTGCATTTCATTTAATTTTGCTTCGATGAGGTTCTCTAGTGGATAAGCAATATTGAAGATAAATGTTTTCTCCCCTATTTTATGATCAGTTTTCAAAAATTATTAATGTAAAAGGCTGTTTGTAAGAAACAAAATGTTTAATCGATGCTATCGTGCTGATCTGAGGAATATGGGAAATTGACGACTTTATAATGGTTCAATCAAATGTCATTCATAAATGATTTGATAATGATAGGAAAATGCATGGCATTTTGATTTTACCTATCTTAACTTATTATTAACTGGTCTGCATTATTATGCATATGTATGTATCAATGTTGTGTGCAAATTAAACATGGAAAAAATGTTAGTGGTTTATGTATGCAAATGTACGTGTAAGTGCTTGACAGTCAAGGTCATTTGATAATTCCAGTTTTCCTCTTATAAGTTTTAAGTTCAGTCAGTGCTTAATTCTGATTTAGATTTTATCTAAAAACAAAGCATTTGAAACATGTCTCAGAAAAAAAGTTTATTGGGAATCCTAATATTTGACGATGTTGAAGTACTTGATTTCTGTGGCCCATTTGAAGTGTTTTCCATAACAGGGAATCATTTTGATGATGCCTACAAGGTATTTTTTTATGTATACTCGTAATTTCAAAACCGATAATAAAATGCCCTCGTGCAATGTCTGTCCTTATTAGGTTGTCACTTTAGCCCAAAAATCTCAAATTACAGCTCGCAATGGGTTAAAAGTTGTTCCTGATTATGTAATTGGGACATCTGAAATTCCCAAATTGGACATTCTACTTGTTCCAGGTGGACTTGGAACAATTGCTGCAGTTAAAGATGATTCGTAAGATTTTGACCAACTATCTTATGAAATTGTTAATGTTGCATTGTTGTTAATTGCATTTGACATTACCACAGACTAATTGCATGGGTGAAATCTGTGGGGAGCGCAGCGGACTTTGTCCTGTCCGTTTGTACCGGAGTTGCCCTTTTAGGCAAAGCTGGTTTGATCGATGGGATGACGGTTACTACTCATCATCTTGCCTTCGACCGCGTGCAACCAGATTGTAAAACTGCTAAATTTTGCAAATGCAGAAGGTTCATTGACAACGGCCGAGTTCTTACGTCAGCAGGTAAGAACTAGTAATTGTTTAATCGAACATGGTCTCAATACTCGCAATAAATTAACATGTTACTCAATAGGGATTTCCGCTGGAATTGATTTATCCTTTTACTTTGTCAAGAAGCGTTTGGGAGAAGCGGCCGCAAAGAAAGTGGCTGAACACATGGAATACGACTGGAAAGATGTTGACTGTCAACAATGCACTTGCAAACTTAATTAACTGTAATTGCATATTTGCATTATGAACATTTTTGGCATCATGCTTGTTGGAAAGTTGTTTACACCAAATAAAAAATTCAATTAAGAGTCTCCTGAAATATTGCTTTATTGAATCAAAAACTTTGCATATCTAATCCAGTTGAAACAAAAATATTACTTCTGAAATACTTGCTTGTTGTTCTTTCACAAAGTGAAACGAATCTTTCATCAAATGTTTAACCATCAGTCTCAGAATACCCCAACTAAAATACAGATTTCTCTTATTTGATGCTGTTTGAGGCTTTCTCTCGACCAGTGATATGACTTTCTCCGTAAAAAATATAGAAAAACTTATTGACACTTACCAACATTAATTAGTATTTAAATTATAAAATATTTCTTCGAGTCCTTTTGCTTCAGGAATAGCTCCTTAAGATGGATGACTTGTTTCCTGTTTGGAAGTTAGTTGAATTACTTAGAAAAGAAGTGGATCTTCTTTTCTCTCCAATAAAAAAAATCCGTTCATGCATAGCAACTTGTTGAAATACCATTCACTTTTCTTTATTGCTTTTCTGAATGTTTCTTTATTATTGCCATCAATTTGCATATTTGTATCAATCAACATGGCTGAAGGAGCCCTTAACAAGTTACAGGTTAGGATTGTCCATGCTTTCACAATGATATTCCCAAACATTCACAATTGTAGGAGTTGGTGGAAGTTGACATGCCCCCTGCAGAGTCTTTGAAGGATGCCTTGAATAATTTAGCAAGTGAAGTGAAAGCAGGAGGTCCAACTGTTCGAGAGGAGATTTTGGGGAAAGGTGCTTATGAAGCAGTGGTTAAAGCTTGGTCATTAATTTGTTATGGTGGAGATCCTGCAGTCAGGCTATTTACGTAATTACAAATATTGTAACAAGCTATTATGATGGTTTAATTTAGTCAAATCCATATATATTTTGAAGACCTGAAACAAAATTAGTAAGAGAAGCAACTCTGACAGCTTTATACACTTTGACAGCTGGATTTCCAGAAATTATCAATGACTTGGGATGGTTAATAATAGAGGAAGGGATCGAGTGAGTTCATATTTATAAATAGTTATTTGTGCGTAGCCACAATTATTCAAATTGAACCCACAGTCTCCGAATGCCAGAAACTACGCAAACTTTGGCAATGAAAGTGATTCGAAATATCTGTATCAAATCAGAGGCTAATCGAGAGCGAATATCTTGGGAATCCAAAACAATGATGGAGGGTCTTGTGCTCCTCGTAAAGAGAGATGAGGGATTGTCTCCGGAATTTGTGAGAGAGGTCCGCCATTAAACTTGATTAGTTTACTCAATCAGAGAATTTTCATTTTCTAAATTGTATATTCTTATCATGATTCATCCAACAACTCATTCAAGTCATGAAAATATATGCATATTTGTTTGATTTAACTACATATTTTTAATTTTGCGTATAATTTAGTGGTGCGGAGCGATGAAAACATTGATATTAAGTGATGACAACCGTATTGCATACAATCGTGCTCCTGAACGGAAGCTCATAATTCACAATCTACAAGTACTTCCGATTCTTACCCAACATCTTTACAGTAAGTGATTTTTTACGAACGATAAGAAAAAAATATTTTACATATCTTATAATTCTTGTTCCGAATGCTTTCACTCCCCTCAAATATATTTCTTTTGCGAGCAAATGAAATGCTCAATTCCTTTGAACAAAACCTCAACATTGCTGGAGGCTGCAAATAACTACAAGAGAGTTGATGATCAGCCTCAAAAGTGCTCTAATAATAGACAGATCTATTATCCATCTATTCTCTTCATGGTTCCGTGTAATTAAATTCATTTCCCGAGGTTTTCTTCCGTTTCTTCCCAAACCAAACTAATTAGAGCTGAATTCATACAACTTCCCCCTTGATCGTGATAGAAGTGTGTCCACAAAAAGTATTTATTTCAAACAATCCGATTTCACGTAATCAAATTCTTCTTCTTTTACAAGGATTACAAGGATTCTTTTACAATGTTTTCTATATTTTTCTACATTTTTTTTTTTACAAAAGTTGTATTTTTGATTTTGGGTAATTTGCTGGATTATTATCATTTCCATTCTATTACTAACAGCTAAATAATTTGAAAAAAACGTTTTCCAGCTTTTGAGGGGGGTGAAGGGACATTGAATGCTTTGATTGTGTTCTTGGGGAGTATGGCTGTGAATGAGAACATGTGCATTGCAATTGAGTCCGCAAACGTTTTTCCAGCATTTACCAAGATTTTCAAGACATTTCCACAAGACAAGGTATAGTAGCATTCTGTATAATAGTGTATAAGCATACTTTCACTTTCACTCCCTCGGATCTTCTAATTTTTCAGATGCTTATGAAAAATGCAATCTCATTTCTCCGCTACCTGAATATTAGTGCTACTGTGAGACAGAAATGCAACGCTTTCGGCCTTGTAAAGTGGGTTCTACAACTAATGCTCCAGCACAAAGTAAGACGTTCTCAACAACTTAATCAACCGCAGCAAAGTGCATTTTCAACTCATTGAGAAATCAACTTTTATTGTAGTTGAGATTTCAAGTATACAAAAGCCTTGAGGCTATTTGTAACTTTTTCTTTGTTGCAGAATTGCGAAGATGTTCTTGAAGTCGGACTGTCATGTTTGGCGTTCATGACACTTCGTGATGCCTGTCATACGGCTCAGTTCATGGTGGCTCAAGGGGTTCCAATTTTAATGGAAATTATGGAAATTTACAAGGAAAAGATTCCAATTTTGGTAAATACGAGATGGTTAAATGCTTTGATTTATTTTGTGGTTTTTAATCTGGGGAAACGAGGCTGGGTGAAAGTAAATTTTAATACGTCTGTGGTACAGCAAAATGTGGGTTTGGAGGCTGATGTCATGCTGCACAGCTGCAGATTTTAAGTTTTGTATTAATTTTCCACGTCCACCTTGTCCGTAGTTGGTAGTTGACATGATTTATGAAGCATCTCAGCAGCATGTCATGTTTGGGAGTAAGTAACAAACTTTCTCCATGAGTGCGGAACCCACCAAAGTCGTACTATTAGTATTAAGAGAGCATGTAGAATACAAATGGAGTGTGAATTTATGAGAAATTTTCCCTGATGAGATGATGCCTCTATACATATTCTCCTTTTTCAAATCCCCCATTTCTCTTATTCCTAAACGTTATGTCTATACGTATATGTGAATCAAATTTTGAGGTATGAAAGGCAATTTGAAAATTGGACTCATTTTTTCTCCCCAATTCTAGAAAGGAGGCTGTCTAACTTTGAGGAATGTTGCTGCCAACGGGGGAGCTAAAGGTAGGGCTAGCATATTGGATAAGGGAGCAGAAGAATTTCTTCGAAACATTCAGGAAAAGTTCCCGGATTTGAGAGAAAATTACGTCAAACCCGCTCTGAGAGATTTAGGCGTGCTGAAAGATGATGAGCTTGGGTCTGAGCAGATTAATGGACAAGATCAGGGTCCAAGTGACCCGCAGTCAAAAAAAATATCTCTGGCTCAGCAGCCGCCCGTTGAATAGGATTAAAACTTGTTTACCAAAATATTTTAAATAATAAAAACAACTCATTTTATTAAGAACGTGTGTTTTTTATTAAACTTTCTCTATTCAAACTTGACTTGCTGACTGTACAAAATTGAGGATAGTTAATAACAATTAAAATTTTTTAAGCTTCATCATTCTTAAATCTCGTCTTTTGGCTATTGTAATTACTCTAATCCAGTAGTATTCGGTGTCAGGATCTAAATCTTCTAGCGGCGGGGGCTTACCTGAAATAAGGAAATAACAAATGTGTGAGCCATAAACTGCATATAATTTAGCTTAGCATTTCAGAATAATTTATGGGACAAGGGGAGTGAGAGAAAGCAAAAGGTCGGCTATCGAATCGAATTTCTGTTGCATTGTAAACGTGTGCAACAGAAGAGCAAAGAGTCTGATTGAGATTCCGTGTTTTATTTGGGGTTGGAAGATTCGGAGAAAAGGGTGAAAGCCCAAGACTCAAATTGAGCTAAATGCGTCTCTTCTCTTATACGAACACGTCAAATGTGTTTTATTGTCATTGTTATGCTACACGGAACAATGCAACAGACTGCAATAATGAAGAAAAGTGGAATTTAGAATGATTTAGTTCAAAATACGATTAACCTAGCTCTGGGTGGCTTCCTATTACTTTCTAACGGTGAAAGATTTATTGGTTTCATATTATGGTTTTGGATGAGTGCGTGTTTTTTATTACCCTCTATAAGTGAAAAGGAAATTGCACATGTATTGTTTTAAAATAATTATTGCTTTGTATACAAAATTAGCAATTATTCCGAGTTGAACTTTTGACCAGCAAAGTGGACAAATGCCACTTTTAATTGTGCCATGCAACCATCGATTAACTTAAATCTTTGTCATAACTTAGGATGCCTTTATCAAAGCCATAGTCAAGGGGTCAAAAAGTGGTCTGTCTGTGGTTAGTACCGGTATTAAGTTTCCAGAGCCATTCTGGGTATTCCGAGTCCTCTTTGAGCTTGATGTCCTCTCCTGTCGTTGTCAAACATGAACCACAAAGGTGGCTGACTAATTTGTTGGTGTCGCTTTCAACGGGAAGTCGCTTTCTCTCAATCCCCGGCCCGGCGTTCCTTAATTTAGATGGTTTTTTCCCCAACGACGGGATACCTGTCGAAAAAATAAAGGAAATATATCAATTAGAGGTCCTCCTAATCATCAAAGTAACCATAAATGACTTACCAACAAGACTTCCCTTGGCGTAACCTCTGACCCCCATAATTGTGGTGCTTTTGTGGATAAGTTGTGATTGGCCACATGATAAGGGCAGTTTAATAGATAAGCACTTTAAAGTTTGGGCACTGGGGGAAATTAATTGGTTTAGGATCATCGTGTCGGCATAAATTAGTCAGAAATTTCGAAAAAATTAAAAGAAATTCCACTTTCACCGATTTTCCACTAAACATTCAAATCATTGAGCAAATTCACCGCCGAGGGAAAAAGGGAAAAAGCAGATTCGGCTCCGCAAAAAATTTTCTATACAAATTGTGAATTACAAATTGAATTTGAAAGGAATTTCCGAAGCCGCAAAGAGTTAAAATAAGTAATCATCTTTTGCGATAAGGTAAGTCCTCTATAAATATTAACTTTGTGGAATTAAAAATTAACAGGTTTTGTTTAAAAACATAGATGAGGTTTGCACTTCGTCTTTTTTCCTCTTCATCCTCCGGGGGCAAAAAGGGAGGCACCGTTGTCTCTAAATTAGGAGAACTGACCAAGAAACATTCAAATCTACCTGAAGCATATATTCAACGCGTGGCTGAAAATGTAGAGTTCAAAACCCCAAATAGAATACAATATCTCCCCAGAAAAATTGAGCAAAGGATCTACAGATTTACAACAAATCGTCCATGGACGGAAGAATGGAAGCGTCAAAATGACACACAACGACCCCCCGTTGTAGTTGAGCCTATTCGAGATTGGAATTTTTTCAGAGGGGATCGTGTCGAAGTTCTCGTTGGTCCTGATCGAGGAAAGCACGGAATTGTGTCACAAGTGATTCAGGAAAGGAACTGGGTGTTCGTCGCTGGGCTAAATACCCATCTTCGTCGATTGGGTTCAAGGTCAAAAGATGATAACTTTGGAGGGATGGTTGTAAAGTCCGAGGCCCCACTTTTAGTCACCACTCAGGTCGCCCTTGTAGACCCTTCTGACAACAAGACGACAAAGGTGGATTGGAGATATACAGAAGAGGGAGAAAGGGTCCGAGTGTCCCTCAGAACTGGGAGAATAATTCCCCTGCCACCTTCAGCAGATGAGACTTGGGACTATAAAAGCGCATCCACTTATCTGGAAGGTGAAAAAGACACCACTGAGAAGCAAGTAAAGGAAGTCACTTATATCCCTAATTTAAAGACGTTTGAGATGGAAATCATGGAAGAAATGGGAATTAAGGAAGATAGAGTCCCCAAAAAGACATATTGGTATTAGTTTAAATATGATAATTTGTAGTTAATTTAAAAGATTTTTTATTGAATAAAACTGTTGACCACAAAAATTTCAAAGAATTTAATGAGTAGTGACATTGAGTATCTCGAGAGACTACAAAGCAAATTGAATTGGATTTCATTAACATTTCTACTCGTAGTAAAAAGTTTACATTTAATTCATTCTCTTCTTTGGTTAGGCTGATGTTGAAGTGTGAAAGTTATAATTTATTTTTCTTCTTTTCTTTACACAGTCCTTTCTTGTTATTAGTGCAACTGCAAAGGGAAGGGAAAGTAGTGAGGTGAAATATTGTCCAAGATGAGATTTATCGCTCCCATCCCCAGCTTTCTCTTTTGCTCCTTTTACGGAGTCCAAGATTGGGAAACTCAATAAGAAAGCTCTAATTTACCATCAGCCAAGCACTAAAGCATTCCAATAGGTCACTCCTTTATATTCACAAAGCCTAACTTATTTGTTGGTTTTTGCGGACAAAGAACAAGAACTTTGATAGTCAACTTTTCATGCGAAAATTGTTTCTTCTTTCAACATAATGTATGAAATTTTTGGGGATATAATTCACTATGATGACTTTTATTATTGTTGCTGGTTATATGCCTGGACTATTACTATTATTACATGCCGTGCTTGTTTGTAACAATTTTCAAATACATGAATTTACTTTACTACTGAAATAATAAATATTTATTCACAGAGAATTCCATTACGTCTTAAAAAAGTAGCTGACCTACATTGAATAAAGTTATTAAAATTTATAGCCCTCTAACTTTGTTTGCATTAATTTGCATAAAATAGGGTTAATTAAATGTAAATTTAGTGTCTCGAGAGATAAATGTGCAAAAAATAAGACTTTCAAACGACGTTTCTGCAACACTGATATTTTAGATGTTTGTTTTTTTGGAGATTATTTTACGTACAAGTCACGTTATGCTTTCTCTTTTGAACTCCATAATAAGTATGTCTTCTCCTTCAGCATAATTGACCAAACTTTTATAAAAAAACAACATTTAAAACATGCTCCTATTTATAAAGATTTAGAAATGTGAAAGTATCCGGAAATTGAGTAAAATCTTGTTCTTGCATTCCTCAGGCGTAAGGATAAAATAGAATAATAACTTTCTAAATTCTAACCTTGAACATGTGTTTGTCAAGTTTGGTCGTAGAATTTAAATTTGAAATGCTTTCTTCTATCTCTGGAGAAAGTCTTTGTCTAACCACCCATTAAATCATGTCAATTGAGTAGTCAACCCATTTCTTCTTTCACAAACTTACTTAAAAATTTGGATTGAACAGTTTTCCTCTCTGGTCTTCTCTGCAATGGAAAAAATCATTTGGACATTAGTTTTGGAGAGAGAAAGTTTATAATTTTGTAAAGTTTGTAATGACAGTAATGTAACGAGAAGAAAGAGCAGCTTTTGTTCCATGAACTAGAAAAAACTTGCTTTGCATTCAGTTTGATGTTTTTGAGCTGTAGAAACTTTTTTTGTAACTTTGCATCATTTCTCTTCCTGATTGTTCTATTTGCGGCCTTATTGATCAGAACTACTCTTCCAGAAGTACTCAAAAACATTTTAGTGAAATATATGACCATGAACTTTTGATTAAAAGCGGATGAATCCCCATTGAATGTTTGTAATTGTGTTGTTGTGGTTTTAAAATATTTTCCAATTTTCCTTCAATTACGCTTATTGGGCACTTTTGTTAGCATTTAAAATATCTTCTTTCATCAATTTTATTTTTGAATGCGGTGTAAAATATCAAAGGATTCATTTTTTTGGCTTTTAAAATGAAAGCACTAATGAAGGATTCTTTAGGGACATTAAAACTACTTGCATTCGCAAAAAAATATTTTGTAAAAAGAAACTTTTTAAAAGAGAATTTTGCAATCAAAAATATTTGTCCATTTTATCATACTTCGTATGTGGTTACTGCCAATTTATATAATAGCAATTTTACTTTTTTTTGCAAAATTCGGAAAAAAACTTCTTTGTAATCATCTAACAGAGTACTCAAAAAGCACAAATAACTAATTTTCAAACAAGAAATAAAATGATTTGATGAGTCATAAAAATAATTTACGCCTTTTGTAGCTTCTTTTATACATATTGTACCGTGTTTTACTCCATTTCTTCTTTCAAATATTATTATCACACACTTCAGCAATTTGAAGACACGTGAATGTGATACATACATAAATGATGGTGTGTTGTGAAGTGAAAACTGTCAAAGAATACATTTGAAGGAGAAAAGGAATTATTACTTTTACCTTCCCCTTTTTTTCATTCACACTTTCATTATCACATTAGGAAGGTTGTGTCCCCTTAATGTTACCACATCGCTGCATCCCATTGCATAATGGTTCTATTCCATTATGCAAATGAATGCCGTTATATATGCGATCACTAAAAGCCCATATGATAGTATGCTAATTCCTTGACACGTGTGCCTATGATTTTTTTTTACTTTCTTCAAAAGAAAACTTTTGATGACTCTTTACGTATACATCATACTCAATTGTGGTGAAATGTTTATGGTGAGCAATGAGTGATTACATTTTATTTTAGCAGAAAAAATCAGCGTTTGACTACAAAGAACCATGTGACATTCTTTTGCTGCTTTCCCCGAAATGTTTACTTTGTCCTGTCCAAACAAAGAACATTGGTTTCTTCAGTCTCTTTTTCCAAGCCACTTTAAATTATTAGAGATGGGCAAAAGTAATTCGTGATAAGACGCTTCATCGTCAATTATACTATCAGAGTCACTTCTTCTGTTAACTGGCTTCAAACTTCTATCATTACCTGGCCCGAGGTAGAAATGGGAGTCGTTAAACTCAGAGTCAAAATGTTCTGAACTAGCCTAGTTAATGGTTATGTATGCAGGGAATGAACCATCCGATAGGGATTCATTATGATCCCGATAATCCCCTTTGGTCTTGTTGGTGGTGAAGTAGAATGAAAAGGAAAATGACATGACACAAACGGAAAAGAGCAGAAAGCTTCACACCAACAAATGAGAAAGGCTCATTAAACAAGGTTGAACTGGGTAATTCACCAACGGATAAAATTGTGAATTCTTCAGTGCACTTACTCCAAAGTGACAACGAAATCAAACTAAATGAACCACTTTCACCTATAATAATAAAGAAAAGGAAGAATAAATCGCTTCATTTGGACAAGTCAGCCGAATTTTGATGTTCTCGCTTTCTCTCTCTGTATATTCCTTAATATTTTCCATTTTTGTTTTATGTGAAGCCGTAACTGTAAACATTCCCACGGGTGATAGGCTTAAGATTTCCTACGCTATCCTTTTGTTTTCAAATTCAAATGTATACATGTATGTACCTATATATCTGTGTATTCCTTTTTATTTTCCATGCAGTACAACAGTACTTGTTCTTATACCCGTTGAAAACACTTTACATGCTTCGAATATTTTCCTTTGAAATCGAATCCCTTCTTCTCATTCATATGCTGCGTTTGTGATCCTTCTCACTCCTCTTCCGACGATACTAAAATTTTGTAAATTGTTGTTTTGCATTGGTTGAAAAGCTTGGCCGTTCTTTCCGTTGGAAAACCTTTTTAGGGTCCCTCCTTCTGAGATCTTAAAAGAATCGTGCTAGATAATTCTTTTCCACTCTAGAGACTTAGTTTTACAAGAAGACACCTGAGACTTGAGGCTTATCACGACTTTTTTTAGCTAAGCCTTATGAGTTTATTTTCAAAATGCAAAAAGTTTTCCTTTTGTGATTTCTTTCATCTGTAATATAAATGTTTGTCGATGGAATTTATGCAGTGAAACAGGAGTATGTAAAAAAAACGTCATAAGCCATACTTAGTCTACTCTAGTTTGAGAAAAGACAGAATACTATATATGCTTTAAAATGCGTTTTTCTAAAACTCTGTCAAACAGTTTGTAATTTGTATTCAAAAGTAAAAGTTGTTGATTTCCTTCGTCTTCGCAAACATAAAAGGGCGCCGATTCAGCATTTAGGCATGATCAAAAAAGTAATTTATTTTCCAGTCTGTGTTAAAGATTTTGTGTACCTAGGAAGTGAAATTGTTAGGTGCTTCAAACGAGACACATTTGACATGTTTTGGTATTTTTTTATTTAGAAAATTTAACTCCTCACTACCTATACTCAAATAACCACTCGGGGCAAAAAATATATAAATTTAATTTCCGCAAGCGTTTCACGTAATATATTAAGTTGCATATGAGTTACGAAGAAAGTAATTCATGCATTTTATTTCATTCTAATTGAACCCGAATTACGCTACACTGTGTGAATACGAAATTGAACTCATTCTTTTGAGAACGAATTTTTATCCCCGAGATTTTCTTTTCTTGTATATGAGGAAAACGAACAAATGGATTTAATAGCTTCTAGATTTTAAATCATATCATGGCATTTTTGCATGTGTAGTTTGATGTACTGAATGTTTTCATATTTCTGCTGCTATATTGTAATATAGAATTTAATTTCCAAGAATTAATATATGCTGTGATATAAATTTTGATTTTATTTGAGTTATAGAGCAAAAATGTGAGTAGTGGTAATATTATTTATTCTCTATCTCATGTTATGTATAAGATACTGAATGAAATTGTACTTGACTTGAGATACGCTTTGTACTATATATTTAGATCGTTCTTAGAAAAAGTCGAAAGTACGTGAAGCTAATATGAAATCAGAATCCAGAGCTGGAATGTCTATGTACATACTTTAGACGGGATTCTGAAAAGACCAAGTCAAGGATATGCACGTTTACTTTCACTCTCTTACTTTCTAATCTCAATCTTAACTTAGTTGGGCGGATGGACGAAGGTGCACTCGTTTCACAATTTTATTGCCTGGGACCTTTTTTCTCCATTCAAATTTCAAAGTGCGTATTCTGCTGCAGTTCATTTCCTACTCATTGCATTTTCACACTTACTTCTACCCCTGGCTTTCACCAGATAAGAATTTAGCAGCTAGACTACTTAAAAAAGATGGAGTTAAATTGAAGGAAACATTTTGTGCATGCATACGAGTGAAAGATGTGACGCAGGGGAATCGTTTTATGCCCTCAGTACTATATGGTTAAACTTGAGACTGGAATTTGGAAGTTACACTAAGCTGCTCCTTTCTCTTGTTTTAAATAGATTCATAATGACATTTACGACGCTGCTATTTCCTGCTGATTTAAGAACCACTTTCACTCTGCTACCAAAAATCTTCAGGCTGCTTTCTCTGCAGCGAATATCTTTTCCAGCACAAAGGGCTAGGTAATTTAATGGTGGTTGCAAACTTTCTTCAAGATATGCAATAAAATAATATAGTCAACCCCATTACCAAAAATTTCAAATAGCTGAATTTCATGAATGCAGGTCTAACAAATGTCTAACAATTCTGGCTTTTGTTGTCTTCAAAATTGATGCGATTCTTTTGCTGCCATTTCCCAAAATCCCACTTGTTTTTTTTTGCTTTCACTCACACGCCTAAATCTTGTGAAAACACTTTTGGTCCTGAAATCGGCTGAAATCTGCAAAAAAATCTAGGGACAAGGGAAACCTTTTTCTCTATTCCTTGACTGACTTGGATCCTTATACAACTTATGTGAAGGTGGGGACTGATTTATGTCTTTTATATCCGCTCCCTTAACACCCTTCATGCTGTCATAAAGATTAGAATTGTGCTATTTGAGCAAATTGTATATTTGAAACTTTTACCCCGACTTTTGAAAAATAGCTTAACATATTATGCCTTTTACCTGCTCAGCTTATGAAATTGCAGCTATCAAAAGTCATAATACAAGTTACTTGCACATGTGTACTTATTTTCATCATTTTAGTAAGAAAGCTGAATTTCTGTGGTGCGTAGGCCATTTTACGACTGAAAGGAGACAGAAATTGTGGAGAGAACAGAAGGTAAAAGTCAAAAGTGCGTAGATTAGTTGACATCATGGGAATCACAAAGTTACCAAAATCCAATGTAATGCAGGTGAAATGGTATTCGTATTTTGTTCAGACAAAACCCCAGTTGTGTGATGCGACTTTCTCTGCGACAGTGATTTGATTTCCACTTACATCACCTACTGCGTAAGTACATGGACTTGTGTGACACTTTCGTTCTTTAACATCTTGGATCCTCTTCATGCATTCATGAAAAATGTTGCTCCCCTCCCAACTCTTGGAGACCATTAAGTTTAACCGCAGAGTTTTGCTTGATCGACCATAAAGACGGAGGAAAGGAAGATACCCGCAAGGTTTTTTATTTGTGATCGTCTAGAGTGGATTTAAAATCAGAATCAAGTGGACAATTTATGTATTCACTCGTATTACGCCCTTGTTTTGCTGAAAGGCATGATTGCACGAGACCAAGGGAAAGCTTTAGGGCAGGCCATTTACACATAAACCTTGACACGAATGGATAAAGATTGTAAGTTTTTGATGAACCCTCACCACAGGGGGTCATGTTCTCCTGCTGCATCATCATCAAAATTATTATTGGATAAACTTTTGAAAAATTATTAGCACAAAGTATTTTAATACTTATTATTGAAAAGTAGGCTTACTTAAAGTAACATTTTTCTTAGGTGAGGAAAAAAACAACCAAGCAACCAAATCACCTAAGTATGCATTTAGGGGGGGTCGAGTTAAGCTTTGAGCCACGATTCTGAAGCCAATTTTAGGCCGATTGAGCTGATTTTTTGCACAGAGTTAATTATAAGGATGCTGATACCGGCAAATGAATCGCCCATTGATCGAGCAAATATTTCGACCACTTTTGCCCTAAAAACTGTTTTGACATGCAGTTTTACTGGGGAAATTTTTCGTATAGTTGTTAATTTTTTACGTAGCATACTAAAATAATGTTCTCCCACTTGATTCTCAACTTTTTGCTTTTTAGACCATCAAAATCGGACGAAAAATGAAAAAGTTTTGGTGATACTATAAGTTTTTTAAAGGAAATTGTATAGTCAATAGTAACGATACAGAAAATTTGCATTTAAAAGTTTCTGCGACTGTTTAAATGTATTAATTATCATTAAAAACTTAAAATAAAAATATAAATCCGAAAAACGGAAAAACTTAGCTGAGGAATAGGTGCAATTAAAAGTCTAAAATAAATTTTAACTCGTCTTTACTCACCGAGCTATTTCAATTCAAGCAATATTTCCAAAAAATAGCTTGGTGAGTAAAGACGAGTTAAAATTTATTTTAGAGTTTTAATTGCACTCATTCCTCAGCTAAGTTTTTCCGTTTTTCGGATTTATATTTTTATATGGATTGCATATTAGGAAATAACATAAATCTACCGCATACAGAAAGACCGACATAAGGACAAAAAGAGACAGAAATACAGTCAAAAGAGACAGAAATACAGTCAAAATTGACAGAAAGACAGACAAAAGAGACAGACAGAAAAATGACGCACATGTTGCAGTCTCTGATCACTTCCCATTCGTTCCACCAATATTTTGAGTGCTTCATTAAAATCCGACTCAGCATCCGAACTCCCATCGTCCGAAATATTCCCGGGTGCGGAATCCAACCGGAATTTCCCTTCCTGAGCAAATTGTACTATTTCCACTGTGTCCTCGTGCAGTTTGAGCAGTTCCAAAGTGTCCCTTTTTATCGAGTCAAAATTCCCGCAAACGACATGAGGAAATTGGACAAGGTCCGGGAATTTTCGACAAAGAGATCGCCAATGATTTCCACCCCCGTCCACCAACATTCGGAATGAAGCTGAAATTTTTAAAGGCATTTTCAAGGGTTAGTAAAATTTTATTTAACCATCTGTCATTTAACATTTTGTTTGTAATTTTTGACAGTTGCATGTCAATTTTGACAGTTGCATGTCAATTTTGACAGTTGCATGTCAATTTTGACAGTTGCATGTAATTTTTGGCAGTTTTTTGTAATTTTTGGCAGTTTTTTTTTGTAATTTTTGACAGTTTCTTGTCAATTTTGACAGTTGCATGTCAATTTTGACAGTTGGATGTCAATTTTGACAGTTGGATGTCAATTTTGACAGTTGCATGCAATTTTTGGCAGTTTTTTGTAATTTTTAGCAGTTTTTTTGTAATTTTTGACAGTTTCATGTCAATTTTGACAGTTTTTTTTTGTAATTTTTTGGCTGTTGTCTGTCTGTATGACACTTTTTGAATTTTATGCTCGTCTGTCCGATTTCTCAAATCCAATAAAAATTCTAATTTCACCCACAATACAAAATTGCACCAATCCATAAAATCCATATAAAATTTTTATTACAAACCTTCGTTCCAAAGACTCAAAAACAGCTCTTCATTTAAAACAGCCTGATTTAGCAAAATAATCCCATACTTTTTCTCACAGCCATATTCCGTCCTTGCAACTTGACCTGCGATCACGGCAGAGGTCAAAAGGTCAAAGGGATCCCATTCAGTTTCCTCTGAAGTTGAACCACACCCACAATTTGTTGGAGTTTTAATATCCATATTTTCCATATGGTACAATCTTCAGTTCCGTTATTGGCTGAATTTTAAACTAATGAGTCATTTAGAGTCAATGCGTATTCCCATTTACATTTTAATGTTGGGCATCCTTTTAAAATGTACAGGGTGAGAATATAATTAAACATTTATATTGCCAAACAGATGTAATAATGTAGCCAATAAATCAAACCTAAATTCAGAAAAAAAAATAAATTAAATATTTTTTGGCGAAAATTCCTTTTTAACCCAAGTCAGAGCTTATTATATAGTTCCCAAATTTTTCACAGTTGTTCTACTAGCCAATAGGAAGGTTAAGTTCGAAGAACTAGGTTTAGAACTATGCTTTGGGTCTATAATTACTTATACAAACGGATTTCATAAAAAAATATTTAAATGAAACCCTAAAATCGTAAAAAGTTTTGGATGGATACCAAAGATTTTTTATTATAAAAGTGATACACACCCCTGACTCGGGCTGTATGAACACTGTTCTGGAGGTTTTTGCTAATGAAAATAGCAATTTTATTGGATTTTTAAAAAGCAGGAAACGCCGATGTTGTAGTTGATTTAGTTGGCCAAGAATTGACGTAACGAAAAAGAAAAACAAAGAAATGAAGCAATTTAAAGCAAAAAAAAACAATAAACAAAGCATTTAAGCTTATTCAGTTTTATATGTAATAAATTTTATTAAATTTCAACTTTTTTTCAAAAGCAAACTAAGAA
The DNA here is from genome assembly GCA_034698145.1 of Proisotoma minuta. Taxonomy (NCBI): domain Eukaryota; kingdom Metazoa; phylum Arthropoda; class Collembola; order Entomobryomorpha; family Isotomidae; genus Proisotoma; species Proisotoma minuta. The sequence goes on from JAQIXN010000327.1 coordinate 36,679, forward strand.
ACTGAAGCACATTTATGGAAATTATTAAAGCAGAGTTTTACAAAAACCCTGAACATTTTAGGAAGTAATTGAATTTTAATGTTTTTCAAGTGAAATGAGGATTTGCCTAATTTATTAATGTTAGAATCAATCTATTAAAATATTTCCTTCATTATCGTTTCGAGAAGAAAATGCACCTGAAAAATTATTTTTCGACGTCCAAGTAAAACAAACTCTGTTATCGATTCGGCTGATTAAAACCGTTTTAGCAGAGTTCGTTAAAAAGCAAAAAAGCATTGAAAATTTGATAAGCCAAAAAGCGTTTTTTTCAGCAAAAAAGCATTAAAATCGTTTACTTTTTAAGCAAAGTTTAATTTATAGGTGAATTCACTTTTTATATTAATTTCAGAACGAATTGAAATAAACAATTATAATTTTACGGAAAACTCAACTTGATCTAAAGTATACATCGAGACCCAAATTTTTAAATGAATATTAAATTGTCAAACTTTTACATTTTCCTTTCCTTGACATTTTACTTCAAAAACTATAGAATGGAACCAAAAAATTGTTTTATCGTCTCAAAAAGTATGAAAATATTTCAAAATCAAGTGAAACCAGAGAATTTGTATCAGATTTAGATCAAAAATTGAAATTGTATTTCGTGTAAAATTATTGAATATTGTAAATATTGAATACACAAGAAAGGGATAGACAAAGTTCTATAAATTTCATCACTCCACCATAAATTAAAATTTATTCTAACGGCATCAAACTCCAAAATTCAGTAATTTCACCCAGTGACTCTGTAATTGTCAATTGCAACGACGAAAAGTTATCAATTGGATTAAATAGTTTGAGTTGTAATTGAAATTGCGGATCTAAGAATTGTAAGATTGTAAGAATATTAAATATTGAAAATTGAAAATTTTAAACTCAACCCCAGAAAACAACTCGATCTGTCGGCTTCAAAACAGTACCTAAAATTTAATTTAATTTATTTTAAATTAAAATTTGTTTTAACGGCTTAAAACTGCAACAAATTTAATGTAAATTTTTTAAAATATGAATGTTGTTTGAAAAAATCACTCATATTTTTATAAGATATTATGTGAAGTTTAACACTTTTGACATCGGATGTCCGTCTGTCTGTCAGTCCGTCTGTCTGAGCACTTCTACAGCCTAAACGGCTTGACCGATCGGCTCCAAATTTTGAACACTTTTTTATGGGGTCAAATTAGGACTCGAGCTCGAAGATTGGAGAATCCGTCAAGCCGTTTAGAAATGGTGGGGCTAGAAAAATTTAATATAGAGTGGAAATCTTCCGCTGGAAAGCCGAACTTGATCGAAATTAGTTTAGAACGATGCTTTGGGTGTCTAATTATTTATACAAACTGATTTCATGAAAAAATATTCAAACAGGGACATGAAATCGAAAAAAATGTGTATGACAACAAAAAATGTTTTCACCCCCAAATAATTTTTGATGGACATGTGACATGTTTTTAGGTGATATAACGAAAAGGAACCCCTATAAAGGGTTGGGTTGGAAGAGGAAAAATAGTATATTTAGAGAGATACAATTCCCTGACTCGGGCTACATGAACACTGCTCTGAAGGTTTAGAAACTTATACCCATTGTTGGAATAATTCATCCAAAAATTCTTAATAAGCCGTAATATCTTTCTTCATTTCAAACTATTATCCGAGGAACTATTATCCAACACATGAGTCAAATCAACAAACAATTCCCTTCGTCAGCAGTAGCTCAACATGCCAAATTTTTCAAAAATCATGTCATTAATCCGGACTCATCGTCAGCAAGTCTAATTTATCCCGAAAAGAAGAATTTCCAAAGGAAATTTATGGAAGCTTTATTCATCATGAAAGGAAAGAACTTGATGAACAGAGACAAGGGTGCTAGTATTAACCCAATTTGGTTATCAATTTTCGTCCCTTGGATAAAGCCAATGTAGTTACTCAAGAATTTTGCATGGATTTTCAAGATTTTGTTAAAATGCTAATTTTCTAAAAACTTCTTGTATTTATACTGATGATGATATCAAATTGATATCGAAAGCTTTGAATAAAGATTTTTCACTAACTCACATCCATGTCCTCATCAAGCTATACATTTAATTTTCTAGATTAAAATTTAGAGTGGTTTCACGTAAATATACAATTTACAAAATACCCCAAATTTTCCCAGTTTGAGGTTTGTAAAAGAGTCATTTTAATTGTTAAAATTATTTCCTTTTAGGGTCCAGTCTATCCTGACAAATCAAACAGAGCCTAAAGTTGTTGATGTCCCTTGTCATTACTTCAGAAATTGGTTTTCTGTATTTTGGATTTGATGGCTTTTTAAAGGGAAAATGAAAATGCAACAGCCTCAAGGAGTTTCTAAAACTCTAGTTGAACTTCCAAACCCTCGACTACTTTTTATTTATTTTGACGGTTTTGAGTTTAAAGCATCGAACTTTAGCAAAAGATTTGTAACTTAACTTGAGCCTACTTCTGTTCAGATAAATCAATTTCCTCTGGTTAATTTAGGAAAGGATTAGTTATTTTATTTTAATTTGTTAGGTAATTTGGTTAATTAGTTTGGAATTGACGCTGCACACGAAAAATGATGACTTTCATAGACTAATTACAAGTCACTTTAAAACTTAAGGGCTTCTGCTCAAAAAATATGTCACACATTTGCACTTTTAAAGCTTGTCGAACGAGTTGTAATTTTTAAATTATTTAAAATTGTTAAAATGTCTAAAATTTTATATTTTTGCCACTAGATAAAATATTTTTCCCCTTCTTTTCAAAAGTTACGCTCGAAAGCCACTGCAATTATTTATTTAGGGCTCGAAGTTTAAAATCTGTAAATGCTCAAAATGTTTATATCTTCAGGAATTTAGTTTCATATGGAAAAAAGCAGCACAAATGTGTCAAAGAATTGTCTGTCTGTCTCCACAACGTTTAGAGCAATCCACCTTAAACTTTGTATGCAAGTTCGTTAAAACACTTTGAACACAATGCTTTGTTTGTATATTGGAGCTCCATTTCTTGACCTTGAAGGTCATAATATTGTGTCCAGTAGTTTCATCTCTATGCAATTTTTAACGGATGGAAGTTCATTTACTTTAAAACTTGTGCAAATGTTCCCCCAGTAAATTATAGTGTCAACAAGAAACGAAAAAATGTATTAATGAACATTTAACCAAAGAGGCTGTTGAGACTTTGATTTATGTTTTTATCAGAATAAAAATAGTTATTATGGCGAAAATAGAGAATTGTGCTATTTATAATTTTAGTAAGACCAATATTTTTTTTCGCTAAACATTTTCAATGCTGATTGGATTTGAAACTTTGTTTATTATTTTGCAAAACGGGCAAAACGTTCAAAATCTCAAAATTAAAACTTTAATGCTATCACATGAATCAAAAATATTTACAATAATATTAGCACACAAAAGAATTCTATATCCTTAAAATTAAAATTAATCCCTATCTAAGATCGCAAGACAAATAAAATATTGACATTTTGCTCTCTAAGTTAAACTGAAATGGCACAATTCAAGCTGCAGCCTAAAATACTTTTCATTTGAACGTTTTCTCGTTGTGATTCGCTTCTAATTCCATTCCACCATTTTTCACCTCAAGTTTCTTTTTGAGATGTCGATCGTTCCAATATTTTCGGACCCCGGCGACCAAAACTCCCGCCCAAACTATGGCTGCGCCAATACCGCTGAAATTTAAAATCAAGAATTAGATTAAAGCGTTTAAATTGGGAAAAATCCCAAAACTGACCTCAACAAATCGGGCACAACGCCGAGGAACAAATATTGAAGGAGAAATGCGAAAATGACGTCGCAACTTCGAACCAACGCAACAACTCCCGCGTCCTCCATTTTTAGCGCCAAATTGATGCTGCAAATTGCCCCGAATGCGGAAAACAGTCCAAGTCGCAGCAGCAGACCGTCGCTGTTCGAGGGCAGAATTGAAGCGGGACTTTCAAAAATTAGGAAGAGGGGTAAAGTGACGAGAAGACCGGAAAATCCAAGGGAAAATGTCATCGTTAGGAAATGGGTCTCCTTGATTTTTCGGGTGACGACAAATTTCATGGAGAGGGCCAACATGGCGCCGGCCGCTAGCGCCGATCCGATCTGGAAATTGAAAAGGTTTAAGCGACAATGGCGAATCAAATGTTGATTAAATATTTCGACATTTGACCTGAAGGTCATGATCTAGAAGGTCAATATGTAATATTGACCTGAGATTGAACAACATGTGATGTCGTAACAATAAATTTCGCAGTTTCAGGAACAATTGTCATAATATTGGGAAATCAAAACCAAAATCCAATTCTATTGAGCCATTTTTACTAGTCACAAATCGACAGACGGACAGACAGAGCACTCGCTGAAAACAATTAGCACAATGTCCACTTACCAATGAAGCCTTATCAAATTCCTTGGCGCCCGTGAAAATTGGTGGCTTTGTGACAAGTCCGACGCCAAAAAGGGTGAAGATGGCGATGAGGATGAAGACCCAGCCGCACTTCTCTTTGACGATGAAGTGGGCGAGGATTGTGGTGACGACGGGGGAACTGAAGACGATGACCGTCATGTCCCCCACGGACAAGTAGTGGAGGGACAGCGACCGAAGGACAACGGACACTGCTTGCAGCAGACCTTGGATCTGAAATGCAAAACGGTTGTAATTTTGGTGCGAAACAGTAAAAAAAAAAACGAGATTTTACGACATTTGACCTTGAAGGGCGTTACCCAAACTGTTTAAAACTTTTTATGACTTCAAATTGACCAAAAACTTTGAAAAAACTTTGAAACTTGATGACAACCGTTTTTGCAACATTTAAAAGCTTCCAAATTCTTACATTTTGATTAAAAATATTTAAATGATTGCCAAATTCTCTTAAAAATATAAACCTCTTAAAATTCTCTTCCAGATCCCCAAAAAAAAAAGAAATATTCAAAACATTCCGCTAAAATTCAAAACTTCAGCAAATGCTATCAAAATATATCGATTTTTCTCATTTTTCAAGCTTTGGACTGCAAAAAACGGATAATTTTGGCAGAAGAATGTGATTTAATACCATTTGAACTTGAAGCTTATGATCTTTGGAGATTATCCTCGACATAAGCCTAAGATAAGTCATTATGAAGCTTCATCTTGCTTTATAAAAACGTTCGAGTATTTTTGATTTAACTGACAGTTCCAAAAGCCTCATAATCTCTCAAAATTTAAAAAAATCCAAAAACTTACAACCATGCAGCCCAAAATAGTCCAACTATCCAGGGGCCAAAGTCCCTTGAGGACCCTGTCCCGGGATTTGGCGCCGGGGGCGAATTCATTCAACAAAATAAACCCGATTGCGGGCAGAAGAACGCCCAAATTAAACAACAACGACGCGCCAAAGGGCCTGACCGCGTGACCCTTCTCCAGGATCTTAATCAACAGGAAACTGGATGAGAAAAACACTGACGCCGACAACGCCATGGCGAATCCCCCATAAAGCTGGAAATAGCTCTTTTTCGACACTTCTGCCGCCGGTTTGGCGTTGGAGCCTCCGATTTCCACCGCGAGCTGCGTCATTTTTAGATTGCGGAACTAGCAAATAATTGCAACTTATTTTATAAACTTGTTTATGTAAAACTGCGTTAATTTTAATGATGGGGCGAAGCTCGGCGATGGGAATGCACCATCTGTCTGTCACATAACTCTTGAAGATTTTGACCTTTTGACCTGACCTTTGACCTGCAGTCTAAAGATATCCCTCTTGAGGTCAAGTGCTAAAATAAGCTCTCTAAGTCGTGACCTTAAAGGTCAAATCACACTTTGTTTCGCCCCATCGCTACACCCTTTACAACACTTTACCTAATTGTTAGTTAATTATTGTTGACTGTAAAAACAACTTTAACCTCAGACAAAACTGAAACGACTTTGCTCTGAATGTTTCCAGATAATTCCAGTTTCTCCCGGAATTTTATTAGCTTTCAATTGAAATTTGAAAATTAAAAAATAATTAGATGGACTTTCGTCAACAGAAAGTTTGCTAATGTTCGGCTCTGCTTAAATTATTTAAATTAGGTCTGGGATTGAGAAAGGATAAGTTTGACAATCTACCTGATTTTAGTAGATATAGGACATATTTTAAGGTATAGGTGCATTATAGTCCTCAAAATGATACTTAAACATTGAGTGTCATTAGTATTTTGGGTTATTGGTTAGAAGCAGAATTAAATTAAGCTTAGAATTTCCCCGTAAAGTAAATTAGACAAAGATCCCAACTAATTAGCTTTGTGTTTGTACGTGTTAAGCAATTAAAGTGGAAAATGTCTGTCTTCGTTAAATTGCGTAAAATTCCAATTCTGCGTAACTATTTTAAAACACTTAACATTGACCGTCAAATTATTTATTATTTAAACCTTGCTGAACGGCAATTAGCTGGAGAAATTTGCATAATTGTTTTTTTACAGGTGCGTATTCCCAAATTAAAGAGTGTGAATGATTAAAAGTGCTTAATTATCTAAAAGATCCAGTTTTAAGAGATTTTGAGGTCAAACAGAATTTCATAAATGGCTTAATTAGTTAAAAGGTGATTCGTTTATTTCTTAAATGAGACAAATGTTGGCCACGATCAGCGTTTTAGCATCTGCCCAAAAATGACCATTTGGAATTATTTTATGGTAGCTGTGTAAATGCAAACGATTAGGTTGCACTTTCTCCCACTCTTAATTCCGCCTCATTTCCTTCCGCTAACGATAATATCTAAATCTCTTCAGATCCTGGCCACAAACACGAATCAAAAGCACGCAAATCTTGGACTTAATCTACCGCAAAATAAACCCAAATGCAAGCTATCTCCATTAATATTTTGTGGGGAGTTGTTGGCTAAAGACATTGTTAAAATCCCTGAAGATTCCGTTTTAATTCATTCCAATTTCCACGTAAAATATTAAAATATATAGAAAAGAAAAAAATGAAAAATTCTGCAGCTGATCCATTTCGGAATTCCCATTAATTACTATTTTTACAATGAACGGATCCAGGATAAAAACATAAATCAAAGCCTCAACAGCCTCTTTGGTTAAATGTTCATTAATTCAATTGTTTAGCACTTTTTTCCATGTTTCGTGTTGACAGTTTAATTTACTGGGGGAACATTTGCAAAAGTTTTAAAGCAAATGAACTTCCATCCGTTGTAAATGGCATACAAAATATGCGAAACTATGCCGCGCAGCACATGCCATCACAACATGACCTTCAAGGTCAAGAAATGCAGCGCCAATATTCAAAGGTAGCCTTCAAAGTGTTCTAATTTAATGAACATGGATACAAAGTTTGAGGTAATTTTCCAAGGATGGACAGACAGACCATTCATTCACAATGTTAAAAGTCTGCCATAAAATGCCTCCTTAAGATGTAAACATAAACAGCAGTTTTTAAACTTTGCCCACGAATAAGTGAGTAGTGTTCGAGCGTAGCTTCCGAACAGACGGATTTGAGAAAGAGTGAAATAATTCATATATTTTAGACATTGACATTTTGAGAATTGTAATTTAAAAAATACAACTCTTTTAGGCAAGCCATAAAAGACCAAATGTGTAACATATTTCTGAGTAAAAGCCCTCAAGTTTTAAAGTATAACTTGTAATTAGTCCTTACACTTTTGAAAGTCTTCATCTTTCGTGTGCAGTGTCATTTCAAACTAATTAAGACCTCTTCTAAATTAACCCTAGAAAATTAACAGAAGTGGCTCAAGTTGAGTCACAAATCAAAAAGTTAGTCAGCCCACACAAAAGCTAAGTTTTGTTTAAGATTTAAAGTCAGTTCTTGTTGAGGAATGTGGAAATTGTAAACGTTTG
>JAQIXN010000328.1:0-44534 GCA_034698145.1 Proisotoma minuta
TTGGATATTTGACCGATCATTAAAATTGAAAATATACATTTTGAAGATATTCGGTTTATGAACATTATGCAACTTGCTAATTATTTTTATCTTCGGTAGTTTCGGTAATATACCCGGGTAACAGTACTTATGACTGGACTAGGTACATTGTATTATGACCCTGAAATTCGATAATCAAGTTTTGTTTATATATAGTTTGAAGAGGCTGCAGAAGAGGTTACGGACGAAATTACATCCCCTCGGCCCCCAGACGCCCATCTAATTGAGAATATTCAAGTTATGCTGACATCAAAATCGGATGCTGTTCCAGTTCGAGAGCTAAGGGTATTTTCTTAATCGTTATTTAATTGTTATATAACGTTTTATATTATTTATTATTGCACTTTTTAGTCGGATAAAGTATCGAACCTTGTCAAAATTTCTGGAATTGTTTTGACGGCTTCTGCAATTCGCTCAAAAGCTGTGAAAATGTCGCTCATGTGCCGAACTTGTCGATCTGTGGTCCCGAATGTTTCGGTTCCTCCAGGTTTGGAAGGATATGCTTTGCCAAGACAGTGTTCCACTAATCAGTATGTATTTGATATTCGATTTAAGTTATAAATCATGAATAAAATTATGACTTTGTTTCCTTTTAGGGGAACTCAGGCTGGATCAATCAAATGTCCATTGGATCCATATTTTATCATGCCCGACAAGTGCAGATGTGTGGATTTTCAAGTTTTGAAGTTGCAAGAGTCCCCAGAATCTGTGCCTCCGGGGGAAATGCCAAGACATATGCAACTTTATGTTGATCGTTACATTTGCGATAAAGTTGTGCCTGGAAATAGAGTGAGCATTCTTGGAATTTATTCTATTAAGAAAGCAATGCAACCAAAGGTAAATGTTTCAATGTTTTTCATTGTGGTTTATATTATAATTTATAATATTATAATTTTCACACAGTCGCAAAAAGCACAACATACAAAAGTTGCAGTTGGTGTGCGACAACCATATTTCCGTGTATTTGGAATTGAATTGGATACTGAGGGATCTGGGCGAACAGGAAAAGTGAAATTTACGGCAGAGGAAGAAGAAGAGTTTCAAAATTTGTCTAAAAAAACCGATTGTTATGAAATAATTTCAAAATCACTTGCACCCAGTATTTTTGGATCTGATGATATTAAGAAAGCTATTGCGTGCCTTTTGTTTGGAGGTAATAATTCGACTTAATTCAATTTTATTGTTAAATGTTAATTGTAATTTAATCTTCTATTTTGAAGGCTCTCGTAAAGTCCTCCCAGACGGTTTGACACGTCGAGGTGATATCAATGTCCTGCTCTTGGGTGACCCTGGTACAGCAAAATCTCAGTTGCTGAAGTTTGTAGAAAAATGCTCTCCAATTGGAATTTATACGTCTGGTAAAGGCTCATCTGCAGCTGGTTTAACAGCTTCTGTAAACCGTGATCCAACAACGGTGAGCTGAAAACTGGAATTATAATTTTAAAAAATTGTTAGCGTTTCAACTTATTGAACAATAATTATTTTGTAGCGGAATTTCGTGATGGAAGGTGGTGCAATGGTCCTTGCAGATGGTGGTGTTGTCTGCATTGATGAGTTTGACAAGATGAGAGAGGACGATAGAGTTGCCATTCATGAAGCTATGGAGCAACAGACAATTTCAATTGCAAAGGTACGTTTTTTTTTTTTTTTTTTTAAATATTCATTCAAAAAACTAATTTTATTATAATTGGATTATAGGCTGGTATTACAACGACCCTTAATTCACGATGCGCAGTTCTGGCTGCGGCAAATTCCATATTTGGAAGATGGGATGATACAAAGGGAGATGAAAATATTGACTTTATGCCAACAATTTTATCCCGTTTCGACATGATCTTCATTGTAAAGGATGAGCACAATGAATTAAGGGATACGGTACGCTAGGCTGATTTTATTTTGTTGAACTTGAATTTGTACTACTTTATACTAGTTTGTAGTAAATTTTTGAAATACAATACTAACATGATGAGAGGCACGCTACAATAATTGAGAAAGATCAAACCCAATACATAAGTTTGCATTGGACTTTCTTTGATAGCAAGCTAGTGCCCAGAGGCCATCTGACAAAATTAGATCACAAATTATTTGGCAAATATTAGTCTTGTCAATATTTACGAGTTGATTGATTTTGTTAATTTTAGATGATGGCAAAGCATGTGATGCGGGTTCATATGAACGCTCAAAGGATTGAGCAACAAGGACAAGAGGGAGAGTTGCCTTTGAACTTTTTGAAAAAGTATATTGGTTACTGCAAAAGGTAAATTTGTATTACCTCAATCAATAACTAGTTGACAAAATAAATATTGATAACATGATTGTTATTTACTTATTTTACAGCCGATGTGGTCCTCGCTTAACTGCAGATGCTGCTGAAAAACTCAAAAATCGTTACGTTCTTATGCGAAGTGGTAACAAAGAAGCAGAGATTGAGGCTGATAAAAGGAATCCAATTCCAATCACCGTTCGGCAACTTGAAGCCATCATTCGTATCTCGGAATCTTTGGCGAAAATGGAACTGAAAGCTTTTGTGACCGATACACACGTGGATGAAGCGCTTCGACTTTTCCAGGTTTCTACACTTGATGCTGCCAGTACAGGAAATTTAGCCGGTTAGTTTATAATAAATAATTATAATTATACAAGACTTCAGTTTAAAAGTTCTTTAATAATAATAAACTAATAATAATGTCCCTATTTGTCTTTGTAGGTGTGGAAGGATTTACAACTCCAGAGGACCATGAACTACTCACTCGTATTGAAAGCCAATTGAAACGTCGATTTGCTATTGGGGGTCAAGTTTCCGAGCACACAATAATACAAGACTTTAGTCGACAGGTAGGCTGCAGATTTATTAATTCACGATTTATTTTCAAAGAGATTTTACTTCTTATTATCCATTCCTTTCATTATGAAATAATGAAATGGAAATATTTTCATATTTTCCTTTTATATAGAGACTGTCGGATTAGGGGAAAATTTACTTTCATCTTATGGTATTGAATAAGATAAACATATTACGTCGTAGGAGGATAGACATATTTAATACAGCTTTCTGTTATTCCTGCATACTTGGCAGGGTCTCAGAAAGGGATTTAATAATGTCATATCTTTCTTTTTGATGTTTAGAGAAAATTAAATTTCTGTTTCATACTTTGCATGTTTACCCTTATAGCTGCAGAGTTTACTAAAAAAAAAGTTTAAATTATGTAAATGCATTTAAGAGAATTTCAATTCAATTTTCAAAATTGTAAAAAAAATAAAATAAAATAGGGTTACAGTGTTACAGTTATATAAATATAACAAATATACAAAATCCAAGACATATGTATGATTTGATCCAGACACGAGACAGTTCGAGACAGTATTTTTCTGTGTTTTTCTCCTGTTACACAACACCAACAGCGTAACATCGAATGACTTGATGATTCAATATTCTATTTTTTTTATTGCAGAGGTATCCAGAGAGAGCCATTTACAAAGTCCTCTACACCATGATCCGTCGAGGAGAACTCCAGCACAGACTTCAAAGAAAAATGTTATATCGCATAAAATGATACACTTGAAATTGGAATCACACAGTTTTAAATTTACACAATTTGTTTACCAACTTTTCTTTTGTTTTATACAATGTCTTCCACCTTTCTTATATAGACATCAACTATTTTAGACTCTTGTTTTATTTAACTCTTTTTAAAGGCATTCATTCTGAATTGAAGGTTGCACGGCCTGTTAAATACTGTGTAAAATAAAGAAAGCAAATTAAATTGATGTCGTTGAATTATTATTAATTGTTCAAAATATATTCCGTATTATCTTTCGCTTTGCCTGCAGCAGATCTGGAATAAAAATAGACAAAGAACAAAACAAAGTACAATATCTCACAAGAGTCAGAAGCTAAATTTAGAAATGCCTGTTTATTTTATTTAACAAAGTACAAGTTTGTTAAATGTGAGTATTGCACGCGGAGAAAGTGCTACTGACTTCTAAACAGATAAATTAGCAACTTGTTCCACTGACTGCTTTGACATGAAATAGAGAGTAAATTAGAAATTATGGCCAACGTTTTGCTAATTAGTTACTCTAGAGTAAAACTTCCCCTGAAAATAAAAAGACATTGAAAAGGGAGAAGAACATAACAATTATTGCGATTTACTAAACGTTAACTTTCCAAAACTGCTTCACAAAGTTGGCAAGTTCAAATGATGAGATTGGATTTAGTTTTGATTTCCTGAAAATGACTGGAAGGGAAAAGAGAAAGTGTGTTTAAGAATGTTGGAAACGGAAACAGAAGAAGGGAATGAAAACGCTGGAGGAGTTTTCATAGTTTATTATATGGACCACACACGCTCCACTTTCTTTATAAAAGAGTTTATGAAAAGGTTGGATTAAAGGAGCAGCTCCACTCTTGTGTGCAAATGTTATTTTGAATGTATAATTGCCATCCTTTTAATCATTTTGACATACAAAACAATCAGAGGCAGCGTCGCTCATGCGGAAGCAAAATATTTCCTCCAGCTTTATCCTCATGCAAACTTTTGAGTGGAGACAAGAAAGTTATGTCGTAAAAGTAAAGAACGTATAAATACTCTTTTCATCTTCTCACACTCTCAAAAATATTTTTGCATAGCCACTGCTTCTCTGCATTCCATGAAATATGGAAGTTCCAGTTATCAATTGTATTAGCCTTCCAAGAAGAAATTTATAAAGGGATGCAGAGGATGGAAAAGTGGGATTTGGCATCTTTTATCCTTAGTTTTGTAGGTGATGATGTGAGACTCATGAATAAGCAATGAGCTCGTTGTTGGCTTCCAGATATAAAATGCCTTTGTTTCATTAAATCGCTGCTTTTGTAGCCCATTATTGCATGAGTTTGTGCAAAACAATGGATTTTGGCTCTTTTTAATGCAAATTTTGACAGACGGTCAACAAATTGCATAATGACCACGACATGACGTTTAAAAAGATGTTGGCGAATACTTTGCATAATTTTTGTGCTTGTTTGAGAAAGGTGAGACTGAAATTTTTTGCGAGTCATTGCTCTTTTCCATTCCCCTCTCTTTTACTCTCTTCTTTCTTCTTCTTTCCACACCCAAAAATTAAATATTGCAATTTATTTTGAACGAACGTTCGCAAGTTTAATATAATTTGCGTTGTGTTATCGATCAAATTAAATATGCAACGGGGTCAGAAAAAGCAGTGGTATGGGAATAATAACAGCAACTTGGAGTATTATGAAGATTTCATGGGGGGCCAGAATCAAAATCGGGCATTTTACACCAACAATCGAGGGCGTGGGGGTGGGCGTAACAAACATAACAATCAACCAAGGATCTGTTATGTGAATGCCGATTTCTTGAACACCAACGATTTCAATCAAGGGAATTTAGGGAATGGGATGAGGCGCAGAGGTAAGTGATTTTAAAGTAACCAATTGACCACTTTTAATCTTAATTAATGTTTTGTACAATTTGCAGTGGGTTGGGGTGGCCAAATATTGGCAAACGACCCTCTTCACACCACAGTGACTGCAGAAGGGAGATTGGCCGTCGCTGAAACAATGATGGAAGATGAAGCCGCAATTCGAGAAATCTCTCAGATTTCTGTCACCGTTCCAGTAAATCGACGGCTTGGTGAAGCTCGGAATATTTACGATTTTACTGCCAACGGTGGGAACAATAGCAGTAATCGAAATAGTCGTCCACGTTCTCGGCAAATTGAGTATGCTTCCCGTGGTGAAAAACGGCAGAGAAAGGAGCGTGTTGGTGACACTCGACGTCACCACAGCAAAAGACCCAAACGGTACAAGAAACGACGAGATGACACTATTGTGACCAATGATACTGGAGACACGAGCGGGAGTGACCTTGAGATTCCCTTGGACCGAGATGTGGAAGACGAAGAGGAAGATCTTCGTTACACTCTCGTGAGACAAAAAATTCGGAAAACTTTTCGACGGGAACCTGGAGAAATTTTAGATAGTGATGAAACTACTCCAAGTTCAAGTCCAAAATCGTTTGAGAACGAATCATATTCAAGAGAGGATAAGCAACAGAAAAAGGTGAAAAAATCAGAATCCACTGCTTCCATTTCTAAAAAGGGAGTAAAATCGTCAACACCCATTCCACATCTACCAACTGAAGACGATTGCTTGTCCCATCATTCGCACGATGAAGAAACGGAAAGGGTAGCATCAAAGGAAATCACCGTATCTCCTTATTTGAACAATAATAACAATTCTTCTGGGAATGTATTTGATCGTCCAATAACAGTGGAATCTTTATCTCAAGACACACTTGCTAGTGTGGTCACTATTCCAAGTGACAATGGAGAGCAACAAGCCGAAATTATAAATGGAAATAGCTCTGCGTTGGCGAAAGATGATGGTAGTATCTCGAGACAAGGGTCTGCCGATATTTCGCAACACGATGGAGACATTTTGTCACCTCCTGAAGAAAACGTGATTAATCGACCACCTTCATCTGTACAAAGTGGTCAACTCGTAATTGCAGAAAATGATGTCGGAGGAGTAACAACAGTTTTTTCTCAACAAGACGACCAAACCAACAATAAACCATTATCAGCATCTACTCAGGAATGTAATTTTTCGACATCATTGTTGAACTCTCCTTCACTTGAGTCCCTTCCCAAAAGAACAATCACCAACAAGCAGGTTTCAGTTGAACGAGATGAACGAGAAAATTGTCAACAGAGCCCTACATCCAAGAACAATCGCGCTTCTACTCCTACTCAGGATATCAACATGAATATGAAAGCTCACATTGGACTTCTTAAAAAAGAAGTTTCAGTGTTGACTGCAAAAATCAAAGAAAAAGATGTGATTATTCAAAATATGAAAAAAATAGTAAAATCTGCTGAAGAAAAAGATGAAAAAATCAAGGTGTTACGGGTATGTTCAAAAACAATTTTTTTAAAATGCATCTACATGAACAACTAATTATTGCTATACTATTTTCAGGGAAAGAAAACCCAGATGGAAAATGAGACAGAGAGCTTGAAGAAAAATTTGTCAAGAGTTGAAAAATCGCTGAAAGATGCGGAACAAAAATTGAAAAAGTCTGAATATGAACTCAGGGCAAGGAACGATGAGCTAGATATAATGAAAAGGACAGCAGATTCAGCAAACAGTGAGGCAGCAAAGGTGAAATAATATTATTATTGCAATAAAAGAAAAAGTTTATATCGTTTCAGGTTTTTATATCAAAATTCAAAAGCGTTTCTTTTATATAATAATTTTCATTGTTGAATTTTTGTAGCCTGACATTCAATTAATTTACGCTATGGCGTATCAAGACCGTCTTTTTGTGGAAGTTGAGAAAGTCAAGTCTGCCTTTGAGATTGAAGTTCTTAAACTCCAAGAGTATTATGAATCACGATTAGCTCATTACAGAACTCAAGGACTTCATCCTGGCCAATTTATGGGAGTTAACAACGGCAATTTTCCCAAAGGCTGTATTGTTACCCCAGTTAACATCAGTCAGCCAATGTCTGTGGTAAGAACATCATTTTAAAAATAAAATGAAATAAATGGGTTAAATAAAACTTTCTTCTTTATACAAGGGACATCAAGAGCAACAAACAAATTCACGGAATGATCTCCGAGTTGGTCAACATAATAATATATTTGCCCATCTTGGGAATCCAGAAACTGTTGCTCCGCCAATAATAAACATTCCTCCTGGCATGACTCGAGGTACGCGGCTTCCTGTTTTCTTAAATCCAATGACAAGACGGATTCAACAACAAGGAATTATGGACACTCAGACTCATAATAATAATAACATTCAGTTGAGTGCACAGCAGCCAAGTTCCAACAGCAATGGAAGTTCAAGTACAATGTCCTCTTCACTGAATGGAGGAAACAGTAGCCAGAATGCTGCTAATCAAAATCAAAGTAGCAACAACAACAGTGGTGGGGGAAATTCTTCATTCCGTCAGTAGTATTTTATTAGTGCATATGCAAATGAAAAGTAGCATGAAATTTTATGATTTATTTTCCAGCTTGTTGAATTGATATTATTATTAGTTACTTTTGTTTTGTTTGTTAGTTTCAGGTTTGTAAATTTTCGTTTTTGCTTGCTAGTTTGGTTGAATAGACATTTGATGCATTAGCAATAAATTTTCTTACTGCTTACATGGGGCGTTATTGTTTTTTTCAATCATTTTACATTTTATTCTAGTGAAAGTAATAGGGTAGATAGATACATAGATAGATTTTTTAGCTTGAGTTATTTAGGTACATCTTTATCATAATTTGGTACACGAATTGAGTTCTTTTTTTTTGTCGCTTTCTTTGGCTTGGTCTAGCATCTTTAACTTTCCTAACATATTTACGTAGCTCACAAATTAGTTACGTACAGAAACAATATTTTTTTCAAGGAAAGGAAAAGTTTTTTGAGCTAACAAAATTTAAAGCTAGTAAGGACCAGAATAAAAATGAAGTCGTTTCTTTTGAGTGGTTAGTTAGTAATTTTGGGTATGCAAAATTTGGTATATAAAAGTTTTGATGAATAAGACCGCAAAATTTTCATGGTCATGGTTCACAAGTTTATTTTTCAAACTATAATATTCTCAGGATGATTTATAACTAAGTCGAGTTTAAAAGTTTTCGATAATAGAAAATTAAAATCGATTACCTTCCTGTCAACATTGTTCAGAATTTCATCAACTTTCTCCACTCTGTGGTTTTATCTCCTTTCAACAAAACTAGTTGCAAGTGTCTGCTAATGAAGTCGTTTACGTATTAGATAGGAATTAACTTATGCTGAGTACTTGACTAATTATTATGTGATCTTAGTTATCCATTAGTTTACATAATTAAATTATCCCAAAACTATCACGTTTTGAGTAATATTTATCTAAGTTTATATATGGTTTATATACTTTTCTATAAGTAAGTACCTCTCTCCAAGTTTACAACATCAAATACTTTATGTGGAATATTAAGATACACTTGCAATGCTTTTACTTAAAATAGCTACATATGTATATGTACATGCATTTTTCTTGGCGTAAATCACTCCTTGCTTGCTTTCACCTTGAGTGCATGATGCTCTCACTTTCCCTTTACGTCTTTCCCTCACGCCATTGCATTGTCTGAAATATTGATATTCTCAACAATAATATTTCATCACTACTAATACTATTACATATCTACGGCTTCAAAGATTTTCTCATTTCTTGTGAAAATTCATGATTTAACACTGGATTTTTGAAGGGTAAAAATAGAAGCAGAGCACCTTACTTATCCTACACAGGGTTATCAGTACCCAATTTCTCTGTCACAATAGCAAGGGGTCCAACTGAAGTTGCAGAAAAGCTTCCTGGGTAATCATTTGAATGTCTACTCATTTGAGCCGTTTCATAAAGTCTGTAAAAAATATATAGCAGTTATAAGAACATTTGTATTCACTATAATAAATATTGACATCTGACCTTTTTTGCATGACAGCCAAACTCACTTTGTTACTCAATTCGCCCCGAATGCTAATCATGTTTTCTCCTGAGCATCGTCTCTCGTCCAGGTCAAATCTGCTGCCTCCTAAACCCCCATCACTGGTCATGTCCTCGGGGTCATATGGGTGATGACCCAATGCAAATGCTCGAGCAGAATTTGATTTGCTAAGTACTGAAACCTGAAGCCTGTTATCACGACCCGGACCATTCTTTAAGTTTCTGAGACTTCGAGGTCTTCTTCTTTTGGAACTCATCCTTCTCCTTACTTTGGCAGCAGAGCATCGACAATATGCGCAGCAACACCAATCTCCCATATAATCCATTTGCTTAATTATGTAATTTAAAAATTGCTTAATCACTATTGATGTGACATTTAGAAGGGAGTAAATGCAGCAACAGCCAAAGATCATGAGAAAGAAAGCTAGCGTTCGATATAACAATGTGATTTTAAATGTGCCATAGTTTGGCTTTTGAAGAGACACGAAATCGCCCAGTCCAATCGTAGCGTAGCTAACAAAGCTAAAGTAAATTGATTCCCAAAATGTCCATCCTTCCATTTTCTGTTAATTAGGTCAATTAGTATTTTGTCTCATCTTAGACCTCGTAATTAATTTTATTACCTGAAAAAGCACGCCAGATATAGAAATAACTGATATTGACATGATAAACAGACAGAGCATGACCCAGTAGACGCTTGGTTTCCAATCAGGTTTTTCGACCGTGGACTCTTCCCCTGTTGATGACCTTGAGGGAGACGCCCCTCGTCTTTCCGCCACCGTCACTGAGACTCTCACTGCGGTCGCGGCCGTCGCAGAACCAGAAGCTGTTCGAGGATCAGGTCTCTCGCAGATATCACTGTCGATGCAGGGTCGACGCTTTTGTCGTTGAAGTCTGTACTTTCTCATGCAAGTGGCGAGAAAAGTTATGATTCTTTCCAGGAAAAGGTTGAAAAATAAAAGACCTCCAGCACAGCCTATATGTATTTATATGAAAAGGAAACAATTAAATCATGACACCTTTTCAAATTATGAAGGCAAATTTATGCAACTTTATGGTAAAGTCTTTACCAAAAAAGCCGTAGGGAATTATTAGCATCCTTCCAAGGGTTGTTTGAGGAGTCGTTGCACCGTACCCTAAAGTTTAAAAATAAAAAAAAAGTTATTTAAAAGAAGGAAAATTATTCTAAATAAATGCAGCAAGTACATTTAACAAATCAAATTCGAAAATCTTTGCCAAGAAAGAAAATCTCGTGGTTTACATTCGTGCACTGCATATTTTGCAGCCTGGTTGGCTTCATTGTTTCATTACAACGCCTCGCTATTTTCATTGTTTCTCCAAGAAAAAGATTTTTTGGAAAGTTTCCAAAATCGCGTCAGCATCAGTAAAACAAATTCTATACTCCTAATACAATATGCAGCAGCATTAAATTCTAGAGAACGTCATAAGAAAAAGTTTTTCACTTTGAGCATGTCAATCATCAAATTACACTCATCTTTTCAATCACATTTATTTTACGAGGGATTACAGAACGTGCGTGAATCCACAGTTGACGAAAATGAAATCTCAACAAGCTTTAGCTTTCCCCGTCCCGGAAGTTTATCTCCCTCATCTAATATCAACAGAAAGAATTCAACCCCTTTTCTTGTTTACATTTATGTTAAGTTGTTAAACTCTCTTTAAGATTTTGTGACAGAAGTTATCAATGCCAAGTTGTTGTGCGTCATAAGTTATGCTTATCGGCCGGCGGCATCAAAATTCGAGAAACTACTTTTTTTGCAAAATAGGCATTTGGGTCATTGAATAAAATGATTTTTTTCTTATGCAGTTTAAAAGAAAAAGCGTTAGTTAGGGATGGGATAGAAAATTTAATTTGGTCGATATATGTAATGCCATCTCTAAATATTTTTTTACCATTACAAAATCCTCATTCTTGATGTAGATAAGATGCGAGGTCATTTTCTTCTTGGCTGACCACTTGAATGAAAAGAGCAGAAATAGAAAGAAAGAACAAATATTCCACAGTAAATTGCTTGAACAAAGCTAACAAGTTTAGTCTCATATAACTACAAAGAAGACAGAAATTGCCTGATGCTACCGATACTAATAATATTAGGCTCTTGGGAGCTTGAACTGGACTAAAATAATATGGACATACAAATATTAGTATAGACACATATTGCTGCTCATTTGGGAAAAAGACGTCATTAATTTTGCAGTGGTCATGAAGCCGATGTGATGAATTACTAAATTACACAAAGGGCCAATTACTTACGTACAAGATGATTTTTTTCTATTTAGCCTCTAAAACATTTCAACGTTTCATGAAATAGGAGATTAATCTTTATAAACTAAAGATATTTAGGGATGTCGTTACAAATTAAATTACCATTAGGATTAGACATCGTTCGATAAGAATCCAAAAGAAAAGCGAGAAAAAAAACATTATGAAGAGCACTTTTGTTCACTTGACCGGCAGTGGCAACGTAGATCCACTAGCTTACTTTCGCCACCATATATTATATTATTACGCTTTCACTTTGTCCTTTCTCCTAAACTGAGTGAACGTCATGCTCTTAGCTAATAAAAAACAAAGTTATTGGGAATTGGCAACGAGTGGTTGAGAGAGCCACTATTATTATTAGGACAAGAAACGAAAGTGGAAGTTTCCTTCCGAAAATAGTAAATGCAATTGAGTGATCATTGTATTTGGGAGTTCTCTGCGGATTAAGAGCTTTTTAGTCTTGCACAGAAAAAAATGGTCATCTAGAATTTGATCCCAAAATAGAGGAATATTGCATCCCCTCCATTTCTTGTGATTAAGTTGCTAAAGATGGTATATATTTTGTATCATCAGTATCGCCAGCATGTTATTTCACACACAACTTCTTTGTGCAGTTTTGTGTGTCATGGGTCTTCTTTATGTTTATTGTTGGTTCGATATCATTGTATCTTGAGATGGCAAATGTCCAAAAAATTGTTTTCGTAACAAGAGTTTAAAAATGTAATTTATTATTGGGAGTTGAGCAACGTCCATTTAAGGAATCTGCGATGCAGAGAAGGGATGACTTTCTCCGTAAAAATGACGTGGGACCTTGAAAAGAGTATGAACATATACTATATGGGCCGACACTAATTAAATCACTTTCTCTGAATGCAAAACGTCATAAGTAGGTGATAAAAATTCCAGAGGCATTTCTGGAGTTGGCAGTGGCCTATTAAGCAATATAACCAGCCAACTTTCTCCCTTCATAATCCTCATTACGTAATAAAATCATGCATAAGTGCGGTGAATACTGAAAAGTCTTCCTCAAAGTCTGGATTAATGGGAATCCTTAGTGCTTTTGTAGCCAATTTGTATGATAAGAGAAAGCAAAGCCTAATTCAAATTGCACTTTCTCCTGCGGCCACTCTAAGTTGCTTTTTACTTCTTATCCAACAAAGTTGACAATATTTCGGTTTTTATTCATTGATGAATCGTCATCAGTTTCATAAGAATTTAATAAAGGTAACATGTTGTAAGTTTTACCAAAGTTACGCAGCAGGGGCTTCTTTTGAAGGACATAAATGTCAAAGTTTTTGAAAACTCTGTTAGCTATGGTTTAAAATTACATTCTCCAATCCCTTCCAAATCAATTGGCTTCTTTGGTATCTAATTTATATCCAATGATGACATGCACACGGAAGATTAGTGGAAACACTTCTTTGTGAATCATAATTCCTTCAAAGTACTCAGCCAAATTAATCCTTCAATTAACAAAGAGAAAGTCTGGTGGTTACAGCTTTGTAATTGGAAACTTCTTGTGTGCATCCAAACGACAAGCTTAGACTAAGTAATTCACAATATTGGAGAATTCCTTAAAATCTAATTAATTTGCACTCAAAAGAAATATACTAAGAAATACGCATTTGTTATACTCGAAATTAATTAACTTTACCAAGCTAAAATACTTAATGCTTAAAAATTCTTTTGAGCTTTATTTTAAATTTTGTCCAAAGTGTTCTCCTCGTCTGTATTTTTTTTAATGCATGGCATCACAAAGCCAAGTCGGAAATGGTTAGTGAGGGTAAAGCGTTATAAAATGGTGTGTGGTGCCAAAATTGTGACTAGTCCAATACTTTAAGTAGAACAAATGGGCTTCTGGCCTGACCAGAGTGTTGTAGGATTAATTTCAAACTACTTTCACTTTAATGAGTCTAATGCGTAGCATACAGTAATGAAAATGCGCTTATAATTATCTACATTGGAGTGTAATTGTTGGAAGCATTTTAAATTACTGTGAATGTCTGCCAATTATTTAAAAGGACTAAGAAAAATAAAATGTAGGAAAACTCCCAGAAAAGAAAGCAGAAAGAGAGAGCAACAAAATAACAATGAGGGCAGCCAACAGTTTGAGCAATATGTATGCAAAATGGTCCTCCCCCGTTCTTTGACGCATTATTTAAATAGGGAAAGAGTAAGTCATTCAGATAGCAGCAGATGGATGGGTCACATGATTTCCAAAAAGTGGATGCATTCTGTCTGTTTACCAAAATCCTTTGGCTTAAAAGTTCACCCACCTCCATTTCTCCCTTTTACAAATAAATTCCAAATACAAATAAAGTTGTGCTTTCATGTAAAATATAAGTAAACCAGAATAATCTTTCCTTGTAAATGGTAGCGGTTAATGTTGCTGAAAGGATGTGATGAAATCTATAATTATTCCCATCGGACTCATATTTGCTCACCTTTCATGAATTTTTAAGCAAATGCATCTTTTTATGTATGTTGCCCTCTCGTCATTCTACTTGTTAAAGTTACAACTTATTTTTTATTTCTCATTTTCAATTCTACATTGCAGGGTTGAAGACTTATAAAGGGTGACGCTATATATGTATATATATGCATGGACAAAAATAGAGATGGGTAAATAAAAAGGCAGTAAAACGTTAGTTGTAAAAATGTACTGTTACAAAAACGTGTGCAAAAGTGTAGTATCTATAGGGTAATAAGAGTACAAACTCTTTCTAAACAGGAAAACGTGTAAATCCATTTGCATGCTTATATTGAAATTAGATCTGACTGTCATTTTCTTCCGAAAATTGTCAAATAAAATATAAGACAGTTCACACTGGGTTGAAGGTAAAAGTGTTTGCAGTACAAGTTAAGAATAAAAAAGGATGCTGATCATAAAATTCAATTTATTCGATCAATCATTTGAAACAAGCAATCGTTATTTCTAAAGATTTCAATTTAGATTTCAGTGCCAATTTACAAATATGAAAATTTATTTTCTAAAAATAGTGCAAAGATCTTTTGAGAAAGAAACTGTTGATTTAACCTTTTCTTTCCCATGTCATCCTGCTCTTTCGTGCTTACTGAACCACTCCAATGGAGTGACTCCATGTCAATCTGAGAATGTAACAAGTTGATTCCTTTGCGCTTTTATTTACAATGTGTATCATGCAAATACATTTTTTATGTCTGTGACACTTTGAGCAAAAAGTGATATGGCCATACAATGAGAGTGAGACATAAAAAGAAAGTGGAACGCCACTTTGACTACACGAGTGACCTTCCTTTGGTTACTCACGCCCATAGGTCTTCGAATTTGGTGTTATTAGATTTGGAAAGAGACAGAACGGGCATATATGCGACAATTGAAAGTGATGAAGGGCTAACCCAATGACTGATTCGTGTGTTTGTATGATACAAATTGTATCACTGACGTCGGCACTTTTAATGACTAACGGTAATATGGGTCATGAGAGTATTATATTTTCCCTTTATATTCAAAGTGAGAGGACAAGATTAATTAATGTATATACTTTCCATCACCTTCCATGAAATGCATTATATAAAACGCGAGTGTAGATATAGTATGTGTTACTTTAGGTGAAACTGATCTCAATGCCTTTTACGACAAACTGCCGATGTATATTGTATCATCAAAATAATTAAATGAATTCTGCTACCTTTCACTTCATTAACCTTACACAATTGAATTGACTCGGATCTTGTTAATATGGACAAGGCAAGTGCACATTTCTGTATCAATTTATTTTGTCACCCCATTAAATTTCTAATTGCAAGGTTTTGTTTGCAGCATTGTTCATTTCCGGATGCACAATGTTATGTACAGAAAGTTTTTGGTAGCTTTTCATTATAATTTGAACATTTACTTACTGCAATCGTCATTTATAAGTATTGAAATTGAATGAAGAGAAACAAGCGTTGACTGCGTGGTTTTATTTGGTGTGAAGAAAAGCTTTCTCTGGAATCATATAATAATTTGTGCACTTTCACTTTTCTCGTAGAGAAACAACAATAAAAGAGCAGAGTCTAAAGTTAAAGTGCACATTACTCCATCGCAAATGGAACTCAGGATGAGATGAATGGCAATAGTGCCTATTGATATTCGTCTGGTAATTGTACAACTACATGAATAATCCATTACACCTAATTCCTTAAGATGGCTATACATTTCAATCTTATTGCAGCGGAAATGCAAAAGTTAATATAAACATACTATGTTTTGATATAGTATATTAATATCTACTTTATTGCATGCATGCAGTATTAAATCAAGTCAAAAATAACTTTCCCTTTCTTGAAGAATAAAACACAAACATGACAGTTTTATATTTTCTGAGCTATATTTATAAAAAGCCAAATGGACTAAGTTGATTGCTTAAAAACAAGTCATTTTTAACTCGGTATAATAAAATTTTTACTGCCCATTTCTATTTTTTTAGAACAACTTAAAGCAATTTTTAGTTCGGCTAAGTAATGACGTAGTTTGACCATTTGTCTGTGACTCAAAATTTCAGCCAGAAGAAAAAATTGCAATTCCTATATTTATAGCTAGCAAACATTTTTTTTTACAAAAAGATGCCATTCAAAGAGAGACACGAAAATTTTTCCAATGTAATTTGACTACGAATCCCTAAGCACATTTTCAGCTTAAAAAGTCTCATTCCAACATCCGTTTTGCAAAAAAGTTTAGAAACACAACAAAAACTAATTGAATATTGTTTTCCAAAGCAAAGTTCCGCTCAAAGAAGTAAATTTTTGTCTCTTTTATTCTGCTTGTTTTTCTGTTTACGCTTCCCCAATATTATAGCCATAAAAATAAATGAGATTTTCCATTGCTGATAGTTCATTGTATTGTACTATGAAATTGTGTAAGGGGCACAAAGAATAGTTTGAATTTAAAGTAGGTTGGCTTAAACTCGAGATTTGGGAAATTATTCCAAGCATTTCACTCGTTCTTCGTGTTTGCTCCTTCATGCACTTAAAAGATGGTATGCACCAAAGACAAAGAAAATGTTTTCACAAATGCTCATATTAAAGTCAAAGCATTTTTCCCCGTATTAAATTTCACTTTTGTCCTAATATTAAGTTTCGTTAGGGAAAATATCTTCGTCGCAACTTCAATCAATAATCTAACGAATCTTGTAAATGTATCCCACCTTTCATAAAAATTCATTTAAATTGAATTAAAATTGTAATTAAAAGTAAAAGTAATTGTGTGTCTAATGAATTGGCAGAACGTTCTTGTTCTTTGCTTTTTCTTTTCTATGAAACTTTTTCCATTTTAAGCATCATAAGAAGCTTACAACATCCACACACGTGCTCATTGTTACTTTTGATTAAGTAATTAGTAGATTAGTTTCTGCTTTCCCTAAAACTTGTTCCGTAATGAATCCTTGTGCAAAATACTTTAAACATTCAAGGTCATTAGTATGGGAAACATTTTTGAAAACTTTAGAAATATTTTTAAACAACAAGTCATTACAAACGGATTAAAAAAGAAATAACTTTTTCTTAATATCACTGATTGGAGAAAGTTAAAATTACTCTTAAAAGTAAGGGCAAAAAACTTTACTTTGAACAAATATATGTAATGTACATATGTACTTATAACGTAGCTTCTTTCAGAGTTATAACATTGTTGTACATGTTGTAGGTGAAGAATAATACCAAAAAGTTTTATTTGAGCTGTAAAGAAAGCACTTTCTCTAGAAATACACAAAACCTTTGCGCTTAGTGCACTAAAGGAAATAACATAAATATATTTGTCATTTTTTCACAGACTCCTGGATGAAAACGAAAACAGGGCCAGCAAAATTTTTTTATTTCGTGCATTTCCCAAAAAGATAACATTTTCTTTTCTTCATCTGAGATTTGATTTTATGCGTGATGTGACTACAAATAGTCAAATCAGTCATAAATGCTAAGTCCTTATATATGTATACATTTTTCAAAAACATTTCAAAGTCTCAATGCATAAACTTGAAAGAACGCATCTTTTATTATTTTCTTTGAATCACTTCCTTGATGATGTTTGTCTCTGAAATTGTGTTTTGGCCTAGAGGCAGGTTGTTTTAATAAAATGAATTTGCTTCAATTGGATTGCAAATATTCTGACACATGCAGAACAATGTCATTATATTTTTATACAAGTACGTAAAAACTGAAAGCCATCTTATATTTAAAATTATTCCCCATAAAGCTTACAATTCCCCCCAAATAGCCCTGTTTACCAAAAGTTTACTGCTGGCATTATGTACGATATAAACATGCTTTTGACATTTTTTCCATACATTATAAATGGGGGTTGATGGAAAGAACTTACCCACAGTGCTAACAATTGTCCAGCTAAAGTGAAAAGCTCCTATCCAATCCCATCGCTTCCTATTCCAAAGCACTCCGGCCTGCGTTGCATTGCCGTAAGCGAATAATAATTCGTGGAGGCCTTCCAGGGTTAGCCGAAAATGTTCAGGCATTATTTCCTCTGCTGATAAATTCCCAATTCCCATATCCATTTGCGCTTCAGTTGTGGACGACGACGTCGACAACTCTTCTTCGCTATGACTTTCACCGAAGCTAAATTTCCGTATATTACCACCACTTTTTCCTAAAGTGGACGGCGAGAACGGAATGGCGTAGCAATTTGTGAAGTTCCGTATAAATTCATCGTAAAGAATTTTAAAGTCTTTTATCATCTTGTCCTCACTACTTTCTTCCACCCATTGGAAAATAAAAGCACCGCATGCCAGATATACATAAAGGAGTACAGCCAAAAGACAAAATCTTGTGTTATCTTCTTGCAAATTCAGAAAATGACAAATTCCACCCTGACGGTTTTTAGGCACATCTGGATTTTGCAGTGGAAGTGGAGCCATTGATTTACTTTTTGGATAATCTTTTAGCACTTTGAAAGTCTGGAGGTGAAAGGTTGTAGCAGATGTTGGACAAAGATCTTGACTTTGTTGTTGCGGTGTTTGTAATGTATGCAAAAACAGAATTACAATAGAGCTCTATCCCGTGAACAATGAAGCAGAGAGTATTATATAGTTTATGTAAATTTGACCGCTGGACAAATACTTATTGAGTTGGCGAGGTACGAGAAAACCACACAAAGTTATATTATGTACAAGTCTATTAAATTCACACCATCAAATCAAATAGATTTAGGATTTGCTTTGTTCCACAAAATGATATAGTACATAGCCCATATAATATTTGTTTTCCTTGCTAAATATCCAAAGGCAAAATGTCAGAAGAGAAAACAGAGCAGCAAATAAGTAACTGTCAATTCACATTAAACGCGTCACAAAATTGGATAACACGATTAAACACTTCCTGAAGGAAATTGTTGAATCACGGGCAAAAATTGAGTCTCTCTTTTTTTTTGCTAACCCGTTGGCTATAGGATTGGAAAAATGATGGAAAATTCTGTTACGTAGTTTTCTCTTTGAGATTCTAGAAATTGGAATAAGGAGATTATGAAGTAAAGTTTTCTTTAGTCTGTGTGCCTTGGGTAAAAGAAAGTTAATCACTTCCGACTTTGACAAGGTTGAACTTGATTAAAGAAAACACATTCAATTCAAACATTTACATTATTTTTACACAACCTGACAGATTTGACGCTAGAGACAGACTTCAAAGTAATGCGACTTTCTCAGTTGATTATAGTGGTTTGGGGTTAAATCTGAAATTTTGCTTAATTCAAGGACAAAGAGAGGATTTTGGTGAAATTGTACACATTTTGAACAAGGAGCAAAGCAATTCAATCTTTTCCCCACTTTTCCGCAATGGATGCAATTCAAGGGAACATTATCTCTATAAATTTTAAATTACCATTTCATTAAAAGGTTTGGCCTCTGTCTGTACTTTTTTCTAGAATCAGATTTCTCTGAAATGCTTTCACCAGTAGATTTTATACTCTTCACTATTTAATTTCAGGATTAACCAGTAGCAGCAAATTGTTCATTTTATTAGTCTCAATTTAAAGGGGTAAAATGACTTCTTGTCCCAGTTTCCAACCACATATTATTTACCAAGGGAAATTGCACGTCCATTTGGATGTATATATGACCAAAATTCCTTTCCGGTTTCTCGGTTCAACTGTTATTAAAGTTGGATACGTATATATATAAATGTGTAGTTAAGCCAGTAGAACAATAAAAGCAGTGTGGTGGGGTATAGAGAAAAAGAGTTATGTTGTCTCCCACTGCTACAGGTAATTTGACTTGGCTTCAGTTAAGATGTTGGGCAGGAGAATTCTGATTCGTTGTCAGCAGTATTTATATGTAACAACACTTGTTCCAATTACTGACGAAGACGAATGTAATTCCGTTTTACTTCCTCACATCAAAGCGTCATGTCCAAATTGTATTTGTTGAGATAAATAAATGAGTCCCAATTTATATCTATCCACGAGAAATATAGGAATTTGCTCCTTCCTTTGCTTGCCCAGTTTTAGTGATTCAAGATATTATAAGGAGAAATACTAAGTGGCGTGAAATATGAGAGAAATTGTCTTTTCAGAATCCAAGTTGTTGTTGTATGTTACAAAACTATAAACCAAAGCCAAACAGCAATACATTTAAACCCTTGAGGATTGCTTCGATTTACAGAACGTCATCACTTCAAAGCTTGCATTTTAAATGTATCTTTAAATGTTAGGTTGTAGTAGTCAAGTTTAAGATGGAAGGAAGCACAAAACACAAACTTTTTGGTTGCTCATAAAAATTTAAAGTTTGAATACTTGTACAATTCCAAGCTTGCTTTGGATTGTTGTGGTTGCATGTAAAGCGTTGTATTGAGCCTCAAACTTTCACAACTTTTAAATGAGCACTATTCAAAGAAACACTTTGAAATTTGAAAATTCTAAAGTTCTTTTGAAGAGATGTCCCAAAGTGTCAGTTGTCCTATGAATAATTAAATTCCATTAGTTCAAGTTGTAATATAAACATTCCGTGGATTTGATCAACTGATACACATTAATAGCTTATCTGTAAAATAATATGCAACTTGAAAATAATCAAATTAATTTGTTTATTTTTTGTAGTAGGTTTTTATACTCGCCTTAATTGGGTTGTTTTTAATAAACATAATTTTCAATGTTTATCACAAAAAAAATACAAAAAAAAGACATTACAAGAAAACCCGACCAGAAATTCTGGTCAAAATCAGAGTAGTTTCATGGAATAAATGATTTGATTCATTAAAATGTTGTTGCATAACTGACGGAAGCAACTGCAAACTAGCATAAATACTAAATGTGTTATATATCAAACTCTCAACTTTCTCTCTCATGCAATTTTAATGCCTCCCTGCTTTCACCCAAAACTAACTTACCCTAAACTTAATCAACCGATTAAGTTGACTTGTCTATGATTCTGCTGTCGACACAAACTAAACGTATTTTCATCCAACTTGTCTCTTTTAGCTGAATAAAATTCGTAATACGGGTTGTAAAAAGAACACAACTTTTTTTTTGTTCTGACGCACTTTGTTTCAAATGAATCGTTTGGAAGTTGTCTCACTTTTATACTAGGAAGTGAAAGTTCTGCAAACACATATGGTCACTAGTTAAAACAATTCCACGAACTAACTATGAGTCCACGTGTGAAAACTTGAATACGTGTCAGAACAGACGCGTGATGTTTTCGAAAAAGATGTTACAAACCTGATGGCCATTATCTGTAGAATATAGCTCCATTAAAGCGTGAGATGTTATGCGATGCGATCTCGACTTTGGCTACGCCAAACATTGGTGGGCAACTGAAGACTGCTCAGTTCGAGCTTTGGGGTTACATGCATTCTTGAGACTGGAAACACAGACTCCGCCGAGTAGGAAAGTTTCATGCCATCCCTTCCAATATTCTGCTGGGGATGTGGAATCAAAACCAGATTCCAACAAGCGAAAGAACATCTACATGGACAGTTTTTTGCGAAAGTCAATAACAAGTCAACAACACTCAATTTTGATTGTATCATTAGAGCAGAAGAATGGCAAAACCACATCAACATTGTTAGACTTGACAATAACAAAATGGAGAATTAATTGGGGAAAAATGGCTCAACTTACAAAAATGTATTTTTAGACCAATATTCAAAAAGTGATTTTCTCCAAACGCCGCTAACTATTTATGTAGAACATTAACGATGCAAGTTGCAAAGCAAGAAAAATAATAATCATAACCTTGTCATGCGTTAATTTCAATATGTTGTAAACAACTTTGATAGATGTGATAGTTTGGATAACAGAGTTTTCAACGCCTTTGCCATCTCTAGCAGTTGGAGGATGAGACTTTGACTCTGAGAAAAGAGCAAACAGTCTCAACGACTAGTTTAACAAAATCTCCCAATCGGACGCTCTCTCTGGAGAAAAGCGGAGAAAGTTGAGTTTTGAATTCGTAGTTTGTCGTGCAGAGTGCATATAAACTTCTCCAAAAACTATGTTACAAGAAAATCAAGAAATTCTTTTATCTGAATGAATAACTTTATAAATAAATATTTTGAACGGCACACAATTTTTGTACTAAATCTTACAAAGACTGGCGAATATTATGTAAATGTACATATGATGAAAGCTTGTTGAATATTTCGGAGATTATATGTTTGCTCTGAATGGAAGCTTTTCATGATAGTTCCAGTCCGTTTTTGTCAACGAGATAATAAAGCTCATAAATAACTCTTCCACTTGATTTATGACTACGTGTGCAATCATATCAAATTTTTAGAGAAAGTCTAAGCTTGTACACATTTTGTCTATGTAAGCTTTGCAAACTTTCAAAACCTAACCATTCGATAAGGGCAAGAGAAACTTACGCAAACTTAACGACACAAAATGTTATTATTATAGCAAAATATTTTGCGTTGAAATTGAAGATTTGTGAAAAGGATTGCAAATGAGCAAATTACTTATGTCTAATTTAAATTTACTTTTTGCATGCTAAGCAAATAGAGGAAGTATATAAAACTGCTTTCCTTGCTCTAAAAACCATTCTGGTTTTGCGTTGAAATTCAGCTCGTGACTTTTTACGAGAAAAGTTAGTAGGTGCTTGAAATTGCAAACATAAATAAATCTGTCAAACAAAACAAATTTTCTTGGAAATGACACAAACGAATTCTAGTTCTGAAATATACTTAAACTACGAGATGAATATTCAAAACCAATTTTAATTCTAGCAAAATGGCAGGGGATTCAAGAGAAAATACAATTTTCTCTACAAATCAAGATTCAATGAATTTCTAAGATATGAATACATATCGACAGCTCCCATCTGTCCCTAAAATAAAGAGGGGGCAATATTTCCAGACTCAATTTGTTAATGCAACTTTGCTGTCAAAAGGGTGGCGAAAGAATAGCTTTTTCATCTTCGACCAAAGTGATAACAAAGCAATATTATGAAGTGGCAAGCCAAAACCCATTACCACCCATGTCACATAATATTCCCACTTTTCCACCCCAAAATCTAAATTCAACCCTTCATATTTTTTTATAAAATAAAACACGTGAAAATTTTCAATATTTACTTGCCCATCTAATTTCTAATGCAGACAGTAATGTATGAGGAGGACTTGCAGCCCCAACAGGTAATTTTACTCGTATTTCCCCTCAGATAATTAAATAAAAAGTAAAACGCCAG
The DNA here is from genome assembly GCA_034698145.1 of Proisotoma minuta. Taxonomy (NCBI): domain Eukaryota; kingdom Metazoa; phylum Arthropoda; class Collembola; order Entomobryomorpha; family Isotomidae; genus Proisotoma; species Proisotoma minuta. Next base: position 23,437 of record JAQIXN010000328.1, read on the forward strand.
CTTTGCAGGATATTCCATAAAATTAGATGAAACATCTCCCTTCTGTGTAGTCTGGAAAAATATCATATTCCCAAACTTTTCCCCTTTCCACATCAAACACATTAAGACTTGGATAGAAAATTTTATGTTCACATTATCATCATGATTCCTTGTTCATTATAATGGTAAAGAACAAAGTGCTTTTATTAACCTGGCTGGCCTTACTCAACTTACTACAAAAAATATTTGATATCTTGCTAATGAACAGTTTTTTGGTTGTCTGCTGCAAAGCAAAGTATTTCTCCCTTCAATCTTTTACTTTTGTAATATTAACATCGTCATAAACTTTATATTATCTAATTAGTAATTAGCCTTTTTGTAAGGTTTATTGAGTTATATTAATGGAAATATTGTTTGAATCCGATGTCATTATAGATCTGGGGAATACAAACCCCATAAAATATATAAGGACTAATAGCCTTTTCTATCTATTAAATATCAAGATGGGGATAATATATTTTAAGCAGCAGCATGTTGTACTTCCGTTTATCGATTAGGTTTTATAGGTTACCAACGTCAATGTAGAACAAACACAAAGGATTTCGGTTTCAGTTAAAATGATAAGAGGAAATTAATACGGAAGTCAAAGTTATCTCTATTTTAAATCCTATTTTTGGATCTGTTGTGCTCAGAGCTGAAGCACCTACAACTTTCTTCTTCACACAGAAAAGTTGTCATTAGTACACAAACAAAATGAAAAAAAACTCTGCGCGTTGCCCAATTTCAGACGTCAAAGTAAATGGTGTTGTTTGATAAAAAGAAAACAAGTTTCTTGTACGTAACATCATTAGACGAAGCTATTTGCAGACATGACACAAAAGTGCTAATAAACGCCATCCTTGGAAATTACGGGTAATGGAGAAAGCAAATGGAGAAATGATTAGAAATTGTTACATACAGAAAAGTTTCAGACTGATGGACAAGAACAAAGGTCAAGAAATGAAAAACGTCCGCCCATTCACTCAATGAAATGAATCAACCACAATGTACAATGCAGACAAGAATTGTGGAATGTAAAAAATGGGAAGAGGAAGAAACTCAGTTATTACTCTTTCTAGTGGCGTTGTTGGTTTCCCATTAAATGACTTTCACTCAAGAAGAAGCGACCACATATCTACTTTTACATAAGCAACTGACGCTAGCTACATTACGATGGCGGAAGAGAGAAAGACAAAATGACTTTGTAGTTTTCCTTTTATTCGTTTTCAGCAGAGAAACTATTCCTAAAGTGAGAAAAGGAAATGGAAAAATGAGTGGGGACATAACTAAATTATTCTTTCGTCTTCCGAAAAAAAAAACTTTTAAATTGTTAAAGAATTTTGACATTTATACTTTGTTGATTTTTATGAAGAATCTTAATTGAAGATACGTATCTAAAATAAATATTTGTGCTGTAGACAATTGGAATGGTAAATTAAAATATTATTAATATGTTTGCTTAAAAAAAGAAAAGCATACAACCGCAATTACAAGGTCACAAGTTTTTGCGCCTCAAGGCCTTGATTTTTCTATTTATTTTTAGTAATGCATTCTTGTCTTGCCGATAATTTGCATGGTAGTCACATAATGGACCTTCACTAATTTTATTTATCATCTCTATCTAAAGCTTACAAGTTGTACAAGTATCCCACCAAAATTAAATCATTTTAAAAGTAAATCAAGTTTTTTTATTAATCTAAAATATTAAATGCATCTTAAATTAATTTCTTCATAATTTTATGACATTATACCCAAACAACTTTAATATGCATATGGGTTAAGAGCCAAGTGCGCATATTAAACCGCAACAAAACAATAATAATCTGCCGAATATTTGATGCGGATTTCTAATAAAGAAGTCAAACAATCAGGCCAAATATTGAATATTAAATTCACGAATCAATCCCCTACACTGATTTTAACAAGGGTTAGTCTCATCCTAACCTTGCAAAATAAAACCACAACAATGATGATGGTTCTGAGTTGAAACCCAAGAACAGGTTTTTGCTAAAACGTACAACCGTGCTAACTTAAAGCTTGCCTACTAACCTGGAACTAACAAATATCTGTATACAAATACACGTGCAAAATGTGAATGTTGTATGATAGCTAAGCCTTATGTAGCCAGTTTTTTGCCCCCAACTTACCTATGTATTTACCTGTTAATACTGAATAGGGTCTGACTAAATAAAGCAAGAGTCCTATGACTAATAATATGGTGGCAGTGTTAAAGGAGGAAGAATGTATATATAACAATCCATTGTGGCAGACAAACGGTATATGCCTACAGACTATTAATCGAAGTTCAACTCACGCATGGTGAGGAAAGAGTTATTGTTGATTTTCAACGTTTCCCTTTAAATTTGTCATTCCCCTTAACATTCGTTTTACGCTGCGTCATTTCATTCCAATCCTTGCTAAGGGGTGGATTATTATTATTCGTCATCCCACATTGTTGTTACTCATTGTTGGTAGGTCATCTTCTCATCATAAAAATTAAAATATACTTATAGTTCTGCTGGTATTAATTTTATTTGCGTGAATAAGAGAAATTTGTGTGTCTGCAAATAAAATTCTCAAGAAGTTAATTATCTGTAATAGCGTGACCTTTAATACAAATTTGTTAGTTTGTGACAAATTGTTTAATACAACCAGAAAAAAGTATAATCATGGTTTTAAATCCTTGTTGTGGCTTCTCTTTGCAAAATGGGGCTAGAGCTGTTGCAGGCGTGGAATTTGTAAGTTTGCTAAATATATTTTGGCATCAGTTTCAATTTAGCTATTGGCAAGATTTGGTTTTATAAAGTAACCACTTGCCTAATGCATTTGAATTTTTTTAGTGGGTGATTTATTACACTTGCTAAAATTAATTAATTATCTTAAAGTAGCCTTTTCTTGACAGTTTACATCGGCAGGATTTTTCCTATCCGGATTGATTACGCTTCAGAAATTTGCAAATGAAGCAAGTCTTGGGACGAGGGATGGTGGAGATATTCCATCTCTATTGTTTGGAATTGCATACTTATTATTTGCATCGTGTCAGTTTGCTCTCGCTGTTTACTTATTCATTGGAGCTAATAAGGTGATAAACATTACGAATTATGCATATTTATACTGTTGAGTGAAATTTTGTATTAAAACAAAAAGTTTTAATTTCATTGTTATTTCCAGAATAATGGCCAACATTGCGCAAAATGGTTTATTGGGGCTTGGATTCTTTTGGTCGTGTTGATTACATTTGCAGCATGTGAAACATATCAAGGAAGATTGACTGCAAACATTTTGTGGGCAAAGCCAGTTTTCCTCGGATTCACAAGTTTACTAAAGTTATATTGTATTTGGGTGGTTTTTGAATTTTTGGTTGAAGTCCGACATACACATGACGTGAACAGCATTGCAAAAACTCCAATCTAAATTATAATTAAAAATAGTGATGTACATATATGCGCTGTTATATATTTTATATGTAAATGTTTAGTTCTTCTTCTATATAGTGCTGTATGTAATATCTAGAATTAGTGAACTTGATGGTACAAATTTCATTATGTAATCTCCTTTCGTGTTCACACTGTGAAAATAAAACCTCAACTCTAAACTCCAAATTTAATTCTCAGCGTGAGACTGGAACTTTCTTCGTCTCACTCTTCCCATAACTTAAAGTATACTTACGAAGAGTGCTGCATAATTTGACATGTTAGAATTTGTTTCAGAGAACTGCAATTTTGGCTGCAACTTATTACTTCCAATGAGACATGACAAGTTTATCCAAACAGGGATAAGTTACAGTGACTTCACTAATAATCTAAATATCTATAGGGTGTGGACATTTCGTGACACATGTACTTTCAGAGTGATCAAATTATGTTTCTATTTACTCACTGAAATTACAATTGACATGAATGACACAATAAGGAAAACTTGAAACAAGTCATCCCTCTTCTCTTATTCACAACAGGACGTATTATACAGATTTAAGTCTGTGGAAGCAATAATGCAATGTCCATTAGGTTTGTCCATAGGGAATGCACACACCCTCTCACTCAACAAACCTCAAAGTGATGCATCCCTATATATAGTTGACATTGTTATATTGGATGGGGACAGCATTTCATTCAAAGTTGAACAAATACAAGCTAGTAATCTCTTACCTATAGAGAACTTTGAACTTATTTGATGGCAGTAATTTCCTAATGAACTTTCTCAGTAAATGAGGAAGGGGCAAGGAGCAAGGATACGGATTTTGGTGAAAAGTGAAATGTAAACTTCTGGAGTGGATTGTGTGAAAGTGAATGAATGAGTGGGCGAGTGGCTTTGGTATTTTGAAGTTCCTTTGCCTTTACATGAAAAGACAAATTTATGTTGGTTTGTTGAAAGGGCTTGATGGAAAATAATTGGGTAACTTTCTCCCTACCAAAATAAAGATATTTGTGGGCTCCATGCTCTAATTATTACGAGTTTGGTTTTTGTTATATCATTATTTTAAGGCATTGACATATTGCACATAAAATTACAACAATTCAACGATGACTTTATTTCACACAAAAAGAAGTTGTATAAAACTTTTAAATAGCAACGTGACACAAATCTTACTCTCTTCTTATCAGCTATCCATTTATTTTTTTGTTCGTTACTTGTACTAAAGAGCAGTCTGGCTTAATTATCGTTTAATTAAGTATCTTAAACATTCATTTCACCACATTTAAAAGAAAACCAAAATGTTTTTACAGGAATACTTTTTAGAACTCATGATATCTTCTGCGCGTACTCATTAAAAAACGTCACGTACATTTCAGATCATATTCTGTACAGATCCATTTGGTATTGTTTTAATTTACCGGAAGTAGGAAGAACCCAACATTTAATTTGCAAAATTCATTTTTTAAAGTCCATATTATAGCACACTTTCAACTCGCTTCTGTTTTTGATAATTATTTGACTGGGGTTTAAATACTTACGATTAGTAGTTCTGTATTTAATAGCTTTTAGCATCTAGAGATACATTGATTTTTAGCATTACTATTCTTAACTACATAAACTATAATAACATAGTACACACTCATACTTTGGGACATTTAAAGACTAGAAATTGCACAAGCGAAATAAAATATGATGCTAATAATAAAATTGTGAAAATATAAAAAATTAAAAATGTTATACTCCTAAACAACACAGTAATCAAACTAAAATGTTTTCCACGTATGTATTTGTAATGAATGTCTATCTATCGTCTGCAGAGGGTCCCATTGTCCGTGAGAACGGGAGCTTCCATTGCCGTGTGAAGGGAAACAGTCACATTGCAGTTGAGACTTACTGCGGGGTAAAAAATTCCGTACAAGTTGGTGAAAGCTACAGGGCCCTGAAACAAAGAAGAAAAAATAATTATTAATGCTTATTCCAATTTCCTGTTTCCATTCACATCCATGCATTATACGAATTAACATATGTATACAAGTGATAGGGATATAATATTACTGAAAGTTGTGTACAACAATAAAGTTGTCAACTTTTACATTTTTTCTTTAATGTAAAAAAGTTTAGGGCTTTGAATCATCATTAAAAGTGACTTTTACACATTTTACACAATAAGTAGGAAATTGCCACTTACTTGTTGTTGTTCATTGACATAAAATGTTATTTGGCGTCTATCCAGATCTAGAAGAATACCAATAGTTGAACCCGGACCGATTCCTCCTTCAGTTCGACAAGAATGTACCCCACAATGGATAAACCAAGATCTTTGATGGTCGATATACATTCCCCATCCCTTGTCGTCCTTCCCTGCAAAATTTATTAGAGCAGAATAATTATATGTGCAGCGTTGTCCAATTTTTCTCGGGAGTTGTTGACAAGCTATTAGACTCAAAGGAAAGTTAGTGACAAGTTATTTTAAGTGAGCCTCATTTTTGCCATTTTTGTACAAACAAAAGTGTTTGGCAAATGTTTCCTAATTTTGAAGACAGTGTAGTTGGCTCGAGTTGTGGGTTTATTACTTTTTGCAGACTATACATAATCCCATCACAATATTTCTATTGTTTGCCTCCATGATACAGGATAAATAAAAATGGCTTATAAAAAATCAGTACAAGTCGTAAAATATTTCAAAAGAACATTAGAACTCTTGCCAATCCATGCTATCTATTCAATTGAACTAGAATGTGCATATAATATTTATGTGCTCTATTAATTTGGTCAGATGTCAGTTATGGGATTGTCACAAAATTGGCATTTGAGGAAATTGTATATGAAGTTTGGTAAAAAAAAAAGAGACTGCTTACCCAACATCTCATCTTTGGCAACATCGATTCTTGCGACCCCAAATGAAGGATCCGCACTTGCATCATATTTATCCACTGTGTATTCCCAGTAATGGACACCACGAGCAAAACCCACGCTCCCTAAAATGACCCTCGGCTGAAAATAACGAAAATATTAAGTGAAAGGTGAACAATGAAAGTTTTTTTTTTTTAATTTAATAAAAAAATACCTCATAAGAGTCAGTTGTGGCAGTTACATTTTCATTCAGCAGTCGAACTCCGTGCGTTATCAAACTCTTATCAAATGTGAACCACGCGACTGAAACAAATATTTGAAATAGAAATCAGATCATCATTACTTAAAACAACTTTATTTTATAAGTTTTAATGCAAACACTGACAAATTTATTTATAATATATGCTGTGAAAAATGATGCCAAGATTAGGGTTTGAAAAATTATGATCAACTGATTTCTATCTCGGATTAAATACCCTTTATTTCCGTTTCTGTCTTTTGGTCTACGGTCAATATAAAGCCAGGTGTTTGGATTTTTGTGCATTTAAATTTTTTGAGCATTAGTTCTCAAGCACGAAACACTTTAATTAATGAGAAATGACAGAGGTCATTTCCTGCTTAGCTTACAATATCGTGACATATGACCTAAGGCTTGAAACATGCTTTGAATATTTTATATAAGGGTTGATGATAAAATATGGGGCAATAAGTCTTGAACTTTAATACAATGTAGGGCAAGCCAAATGACTTTTTGTAGAGAAAAATTCCAATCGGAAATTAGCATGAAAAAATATTTGCCAACTGTCACGCCAAAACAGCATCACAAAGGGTAATATTTCATGAAAATAAATGGGAAAAGGATGTTAAGCAACTGTGTAAATGCTGTGTCATTCTGCAATGTTTACCCACTCCATCAGATTGAAGAATAATCCAAATAAAAATTTGTTGAAAACAATTCAAAGTCACTTGCTCACCTTCCGCAGTTTGTAAGCTGATGGTGTCTGAATATCCTCCCTCTCCCGTGGAATTGAACGCTCGGACGCGTGCATTGTAAAGAGAATTGAAGTGAAGTCCGTCCACGGTGCAGATTGTCTCCTTCCCACAATATACCTCCTGAAATAAAATATCCAATTATACAACTTGGTTACTTCCTGTGTATTACATTAGGGTCACACAACAATACAATCAAATGAAGGTTTCAATTACATGCCCTGAAACTGCTCGGCCAATCGCACTATGTACTAGTCAAAATATCCAAATAATCAAATCATGATTTCAAAAGCCGTGTGAACTGACATCACAGAATAAATGACGAAACGGAAATCATCCTTTCCAAATTTAAGCCTCTAAGCATTTCCTGCTCATCTGCTGTCAGCTAATTTTAGACATGTGTACACACTTTGACCTGAGGGAAAGTTATTTTCATTCTATAGTTGCGAAATACTCTTTATTTGCCAATAAAATGAGACAAATAAAATTAATTCAGAAATTGTTTCGAAATTAAAATATGCAAACACTTTCTCCAAATGGGAAATTCCCATCCAGAAATCAGTTGAAATAGCAAATTCATCGGACCATTAAATTCCAGGCATTATATAAGGCATATTAAGATTTAAAATATGCAACAGCTTCAAAATTTCAAAATCTATTTCTCAATAATATTCGCATATATCTGATCAAATAAAATATCTCTTTTTGTTCTAAGCTCACTAAAGTGAAAGCATAAATCCATTTTATTTGGTTTTTGTTAAAGGCATCCGAATGATGAAGCAATTTCTGCATCGTCGAGTTTTACATTACTGACAACGGTGAGCTGGACAAAACTGCTGTTTCAGCAACATTCTGCAAATCTTGTTTACTTTGCTTCAAACAGCAAAATAAAGTAACCAGCAAAGTCAATTGAGAAAATTGCTTGGTACAAAAGTACTCATTCTATTTGCCATGCGAATACGCAATATTTTGCACGCAACTTCTGTATCTTTTTATTTATATTAAGAGTGAAAGTTATTTTAGCTTTTACTTTTTCCTCTCAGGAATAAAAGTTGCAAAGAATAGGACAAAGACAAGTCTAAATATATCATCTTCATTAATGTTTACTTTACAAATTACACCAAGGAAAAATTGCCGACGCGTATAAAATTTGTACGCATTTAAGCTGACACATTCCGTATTTTCACGCCCATATGCATTTTGTCCACATTACAGCTTTATCTAGACTGATGACCCTTTCCAGAGGAAAATTGATGACAAATTGAGAAATGGCTTCAAAACGTCAAGCAACAAGGAGGCAAAAATAATATTTTGATACACTAAACCACAACCATTATTCAAGGTTTATTATAGAAATAAATACCAGTATAAAACGGCTGTTTTATGTGCTGAAAAGGAGTATTCAAGCTGACAAATGCGTTTCGATACGCAAAAAGAAAGCGAGCTTTCTCCTCTATACATTTCTTTATCAGAGCCAAGTTTACAATTATACCCGGATCTTTTATCGAGAGTTGTGAAAAGACGAGGATAAAAAACAGAAGGGAGACAAAGAACAAGAAAAAGTGGACAGTGTCCGTGTCAGGGTGATGAATAGACAAAATCAAGATTCACACCAGGCGGAAATTTCCAAGGAAGGAAAGCCTCTCTTTCCTAGTTGGTGGAGAAAACTTCCTTCCTTTTCCCAGCATAAAAATCCCCAAGAAAGAACTCTTTCGCCACAACATTGTAGTTTTACAAGTTTTTTTTTTCTGGACACGGAAGCAAGTGTCAAATGGGTACATGGGAGATAACCTTAATCCCTGTCCGCTTGTAATGGTTAAATGCAAACTGCATGCGTTTTGCACATTATCGAGCCCTTTAAAGAATTTTAAAATGTCAGTCTTACCCTGAAAGCTCCACCCGCTCCATCGTCCAGTTCTAATACGTATCCTTCCACATAGGAAGTTGAAGGGGGCTGCCAAGCAATTGTGATGCTGTTGTTTTCTGCATTGCACTCTTCTGGAATTATGACGACGGGGCCAGGGGCTGAAACAAGAGATTAAAGGAGTAAATAACTTTTCACTCAACCTCAGACATATTCATTTAGCGACTGCATATGTATGATGTTTTATAATTTACAGATTACTCTCATGAACTAGAAATTAATATGGCCCAAGATGGATATTAAAATATGATGAATCATAAACAGGGAAAGTTTTTTTAAAAATTTGCCCCCGTAACCTTTAAGGATGAGCATTTCAAAGGGAAAGCGTGGAGCATGTTTTATCATTTATATGTATTGTGAAGACAGTATGCTTAGTTCTTATGGACAAATAAACTTAATTTAGTTTGGACAAAGAAAGTTAATTAAAAACTGGGACTTGTGGGAGGTCTGAGTAATAACTCTTTATTATGAGCTCTTCACAAAGTGGATTAGTGTTTGCACCCAATTCAGTCATCATTTATTTATGAGAACTGGACTTGATGGAAGTAGTGGTCTTCTAAATATAAACCAATTCAATCATCCAAACCCTTAGAAAAACAAGAGAAAGTTCGGTTAGACTATAAAACCAACATTAGAATTATTCCAAGAATTAGTTTTCAAATTCTCAAGGCATGAATTGTTTATCCCGAAAACAGTGGAGGATATTCTAAGTAGGTAAATAAATCCTTCTTGAAAACTTTAAAGTAGAAAAACTCCACGTCTTCAATAATATACGAGGACAAAGTTTGAACGTCAAGGAGGAACAATAATGGTCTCAAGTCTAAAGGAATCTAAATATTCTTGTTTTGTGGAAAAGCGTTTTGGGTAGAATTCTTCTGAACTCTCGTCAAGAGCTTTCACTTCACTCATCCTTAACGTCAAAGTTTAGTTGAAGCCTTCACCACGAGTCTTAAATGTTTGTAAATAACCAAAAAACGGAAAGACCAAGTCGAGAACAAAGCAAACGGTTTAACGCTTAACTTTTCCCTCTTCTAAACTAAAGCCCAGCAGAGCAGCCAAAGCGTCTTGAGGGAAATAAGCTCTTTTGTCCCAACCAAACAAAGTTTCTCCAAGCTTTTTGAAAATTTAGAACCTTTTGAATCATTTCCACTTCAACTTCTGCTCTACAATTTACGGTTTGGGCTTCCATCTTTAAAATTAGGACTTTCCCTTTCGCCAAGTTGATCTCTAAACCAACATTTCAGTTGGACGAGTAAACTATTTATTTTATTTCTTGTGGCATGGAATGTGTACACACTCCTAACACAATAAAAGAGTAATAAATATGGAGAAAGTAAGTTGCATAACTTTTGGCCTAAAACTTGGTGTTTTTATGGAGCCAGCTTCAATTACTTTCACATCCAAGCAAACCACCTCACAATTCAACTTCACACGCTAAAATTGCTTCCCTTTTGTTCAAAGATGAGAATTTGGGTTCTGCATCAAAGAATTTCGCAGTGACCATAAATATTTCTTTGTTCCCAACTGGACTATTTTATGGAGAGAAGAGAAAGTTAAATAGTTTTAGCTTGGGATTCCTTAACGCTTAAGTTGAAGTTGCCAAATGCATTTGTCACGAGAGATTTCGCTATATTTTGCAAACTTTTGTTCCTTTTGGTCGTTAGGTTTGAAATAAATAAAGTGAGCTAATCTAGTTTTCTGCTAACCTTCCCTGTTGTCACTTGTACTCGTGTGGAAAATGAGTCCAAAAACTTTAACTCTCTTTTGATTCATCTTAACCGAAATTTGTTCTTTCCCACGTTTTATCTCTGATCTACTTTATTTCTGAATAAACTTTCCATTCGAAATGGTGTCAGCAATAAGTTTTCTGTTTTCTTCTTGTCATACACAACTTTTCTCATTTTCTCTACAATATTTGCATGTGCTAAAGTTAGCTGAAGAAACGTGGCTGTGAATTTAAATTTGTTTGTACATCAAATTCTTTTGCAATGTGACGATGTGAAAAATGTAGTACCATATAAATTCACACCATTAAGATACAGCCGGAAGCAATTTTGACCATTTGATTTTTCTTGCTATTTGTCAACATTTCGTTGCAGTCTCAAACCTAACGACAGCCAATTTAGAGGCTTGAAAGCGATTCCTCTCCAATCTTCAAACTTTTAGTCACTTTTAGGTTTCAAGTTGGTCTAAATTGAATTTGGGAGGCTATGATAGTCTCACTATCCACGCACCTAAGAGATCGAGTTCTTCAAGAGTGACAAATCCATAAATTACTTATATCGATTCATGGAACAACATTGCAAACTTTCTTCGTAGGCTGCACATTCCCCGTCAACAATAATATAGTTTAGTGAGTGAAAGTTATGCATGTATAAACTATAGCCCAGATCCATTTTAATAGTAAAGTATCAGTTCTCATTCACCCAGTAACTGAACTCAGTTGGGATCATTAATCTATTAACTTTTGACACTGAAAGATTGTGAATTATTCAATTAAGGGAAAGCCATATAAAGTTTCATCTTGAACCATCTGCACTTGAATCAAGTGGCAGGGAAAGTCCCAAACTTTAATCTGAAGAAGAGGTTAGCTTCGGATACTTCATCTGTTGATTTTGATGCACTCTAAAAAGTATGTTCTTAAAATAAAATAGGCTTGGCTTAGAACATTTTTGTTCTTCGACTAAATTAACTAATTGAAGGAAATTTTTTAGCTGTCAAATTGTTAGATAATTTTCAGTAAGATTGATTGCTTAATTCTAGCCAGTAAAATACATTTTTGTGTTTTATTCAGTGGCAACAACATGGACTCATTTAATTTTGAGCGTCAACAGTGATTAGAAGAATGACTTCATCTCATCAAATCCACCAAAAAACATCCCTCCTCTTTCTATCTCGCAATCACCATTAGTCAAAAGCCATGTCTTTTTTGTTTGAACGGAATTTCTTTTTATGCAGTAATACACGTGCACTTAATTTAGACTACTACAAGTTTAGATTGAATAGATCTCCCTAATTTTCCACCACGCTGCCTCATTCAGATTTCAAACAACCCAAGCCATCAATTTTTATTAGCGAGAGACATCCCCTCTTTCTCACTCCTCAACACGACCAACAAACTCCTTTTACAACTGAAATTGTTGCTCAGTAAAGATTTCTTTTAAAGAAAAAAAGTGATTTCTGTCGCTTTCCCTCTTAATTAGAAGTGTCGGCTGGTAGAAGGGAAAAGATTGAACAAAATGTTAATTCTAATTTACATTTTGAATCTATTCTTTATAAATCTACGCATTTTTGGCACGCATTCATTTTCCCCTTGGAGTAGTTAGCTGTATCTTCCATCAAGAGTTTAGTTTGTTGCTCGTGGGTGGTAATACAATTTTAAATTGGACGCATAAAATTAAACAGTTAGACGTGGCTTAAAATTGTAATGGGCTTTCTTGGACGCATAAGAAGAAGTGCATAAGACGCGATTAAAGTAAAGTTTGTAGCGATTTCAGATTACAGCTGCATTATATTATAAAGTTTGCTCATAATAATTGTGCCCGACACCGAGAGTTTTAAATGGGGAAAGTGCATTGTGCTCGAAGCATTGTACAATATAGTTGTAGTAATTATACAATAAAGTAATGGTATTGGTGAATTATTTTAAGCATAAAGATGTGAGAAAAGATGACTACCTGCCGGCCTCCGTTCCTCGCCTTCTTTGGCAGCTTCAATGGATAAGATAAAAGAATTTGGTAAATATTTGAACAATGTGTCATGCGTTCATTCAGTGCTTAGTCGAGCAAGCAAGTTGTAAATTGCAAAAAGGTTATGAAAGCAACATAATTTTCTGAGATTTTGAAAGCTTTTAAAACTAAATTCTCCAATCAGTTGTTTTCCAAGCTAAAAAGCTGATTAGATTTTTCTAAAAGATCAGAACCGTGCTGATAAAATAGGGAGAGGAAAGACAAAGTACCAAGAAAGCTACAAGCCTCTCTTGACATGAAAAGTGAAAGGTCTTTATTTTCAAAAATGAAAAATAAGAAGGCAATTTACCTAAATTGCATTTTGTCAACTACTGAAATATGCAAATCATAAGGAATTTATTTAGCATGATGGAAAATTCTCAAAATAACAATAGCATTTGCTTCGTGGAAAATGAAATAGAAGCACAATGAAAAATACTTAATATTATACAAAATAAATATGTATGTCTACTAAATTTTTAACATTTGCAAAATCCTTCTTCTACAATAATTTCAATTTGACTCTCTAGATAAAAACTAAAACACGAGACAGGAAGCTGAAGGAAGCAATGAGTAAGTTGAAAATTAGCTTACGTTTCATCTGGATAAAGTTGAGTTGACGAATGGCATGAACAACTCCCCGGTCATCAAGAGTGAGGTCTAGCTCAGGGTTGAACATTGTAGACAAATATGAGGGATTTCTGCCTGGAGAAATTTGCATGTTGGAGCCATCAGTTGAACTGCCACAGTCGTCCGACATGGAATCAGAGATCCAAGAAGTTTCCAAATTTCGCACACGAGCCAACAACAAGGATCCAACCTAAGAACAAGAAGGGCAATAAAAATTAACTCAATTTGCATATTTAAAATAAATTACTATCTGCATGTCTAGCCTTTCTTTTTTTGCAAACTTTCCCCAACTTTTATCATTATTATTCAGCTCTGTTAATTAATTGCAGACAAAAAAGAACAATTTAATTAAACGAACATAAGGCCCATTATGAGTTTTTTGGCAATAACAGTTAGTCACTCAATTTAATTCAATCACAAAATTGAGTTGAGCCAGTGGAGAGCATTATGTCAGAAAACGATAAATTGGATTTATTCGCCAAAAGCCGACAGAGCTGCAGTTTGTATGTGTTCAAATTATTATACATATTTTGGGTGAATTGCATCCTCATCCATCCACAATCTCAACTTTCACTGCCCGTTTTGTAGTCGTAGCCAACAACTGGGCTATTAAGGGGTTAAAAAGATCAAAAGATGTACAAAAAATGGCAATAATGTAGAAAGATGAGATTCTCAAATGCTTTCACTGTAAATCCACTGCTACATTATCGTATTTCTTCCACTTTTACGACTTTCCCTGTTAGATGCATTAACATAAAGTAACAGATAAGGATAAATACCATTGGATAGACCTTTTAAGTACTAAACACCCATTTCAAACACAGCATCATTTTTTCATTTTGTATTTTCAATATCCCACAACTTCCTCCCCCAATTTAAGATGTACGTATATAAAAAAGAGAAAGCAGGGCAGCAACAATACGCCAACGACCACACTATTTATAAACTTCCTTTTGCTCAAACCCATTTAAATTTTCTAGTGTAATATTCTCGGCTATTTAAAAGATACCTTTTCAAATGAGCACAGGGGTGTTTATAATGTTGCTCAAAATTCAGAAATTGATTTTTCACCGTTTTTATCATAAAATCCCGACATTTTTATAGCCGACAAGGGCAGAGGATGTGAGAATATGGATGCAGGAGGGAAAGACAGGGAGGAATAACGAGAAAATATGATTCCATAATTCATTTAAACGGCTTTAACTATAGAGAAGCAAACAAGCAACCGCCCACACTACACCAATCTCAAGTAAGTAATGTTCAAGAAGGTGCACCCTTAGCACACAAATATCAGATGCATCTCCAAACTTGCCAAGAAAAGTAAAGAACTGAGATTCAAGAACAAAATTTAATGCAGTTGCGTCCTAAGAGGTCTCATCTCATTTTCTTGAGCTTTATAAGAACATTATTTTATTGCATGCATAGTCGTTGGTAAACAGTTTTTCAAAAACAATTTCAATTTTGGTGAGTAAAGCAGAACAGTCTCAATGTCCCTCTTTATCCCTAAATGATTTCCTTTTGCTTTCATTTTCCTGGACGTTGGAAAATAAAGTAAAAGTTTGTTGCAACACAAAGCTTTTACGCGGACGGACTTTTCCATTTCTTGAGGCAAGTTTAAATGGGAATAGTGGCAATGGCAATGAAAAAAGTGGAGAAAGGCGTGGAGAAGAAAGGCCGCTGCAATTTCAGGAAACGAATGATGATTATCTTGGGATTAGATTAACTTTTATGGAAGCATTCAAAGTTTTCGGGAAACAGAAGTAAGGAGAATAAGATGCCTCTAAAAGTTATGTTTCTCGGATTCAAATGTATAAATTTTACCAAGTGCAAAGTTAGAATTAACTCACACGTGCTGAATAATTCTCTGTCCAAAAGCAAACCTTCCCTTGGAATATGGTATAATTTTTTCCCTTCAGAATGATAATTTTTGCCAATTACTGTCTTGTAGTTTTTGGAACAACATGATTGGAAAATTAGGTTAAATTTGACAGTAATGAAATAAAGGTACTGTAATTAGAACCATGATACATTTCTCTACATGCAAGAGCGTTTTGTTTGAGTGAGAGGACTGGCAATTTAATAAGATGTCGTTGGGTTTTAAGCTAATTAATTAGTAAAGTGTCCTCGTTGAAGGAAGGTGAGCTAATTTCTCATTCCGTTTGGCCCTTTCGTACGTATACATTATTAGGTTGGTGTTTACTAAAGTTTACTTTAATATTTTGGTTACATGCATACATTAAATATTAAGTTACCTGAAGAAAAGCGAGTGGGTCTGTTTCCTTTAACGCTTCGATGCAAAATTGGATGATGGCCGTGGTTTGTTGCAACCTCTGGCCGTGGCTGGAAACTTCGGCCTTCAAGGATCTCAACTTGTATTCCTTTTCCTTGCGAATAAAGTCCATCAGTTCTTGCTTTCTCCTTTGTAAACATTCTATTATCGCTTCTACTTGAGCTGCCACTTGGTTCTCAAGAGCCACGCTACTCTCCTGTAACAAAAGAATATATTTATTTCATGAATATCACTCTCCTCAATTGCAAAACAATCATGGTGATTAAATTAAATGGGGCTGCGGCATTATACAGCACAACGTCCCTTATTTTAGTGTCCGAATTAACTAAATTATCATGTCTTTATTGATTTTGAAACCTAATTTTCGTGGCCTCAATTTGAAAACAAAATTAAAATTAAAGCCCTGTAAAACGTTATAACTTGGAGTTGTGGTAAACTTGCATTATATATGTACAAAGTGTTGTCAATTAAAGGACTAAAAGCATACTAAATGTTATTAAAATAACAATTTTGTCCCCGCAGAATAAAGCCATTACAAAATGTATTTTTAAATTTTGCTCTTGAGGACGGACGAAAACTGAATTTACATTTCATCTCCGTTTTCACCCACACGAATTGGAAAAGAATTTGATTCAAACTGGATTGAATCTCAGTTGGAATAGAATATGGAATATGTAATCGCAATCATATTCAAGAATACAATCACGGACTATTCTTCAATTTATATTCCTTTTCCAAAAGAAAACTTGTGAACTTTTTTCTCTTCAGCTTAGAAAACTAAATCGGAAATTGTGAAAACTGAAACAACTCTTTGTGGACCACAATTGTCAATACAATAGAAAACAGCAATTTTCCTAAGCCCGAGAGCAAAGCTTGTGTCCATTGTGTATTAATTCCATTTTCAAGAATCATTCAGACTTAAGAAGGGTACTACTTATGTATCTTTAGGTAAATTATAGAATTAAATTTACTACAAACATATTTTGAATTTTCAAGATTGAGACACAACTTTAAATAGGATTTCCTCTTTTCTCAATTTATTCTCGAGAGCATGAAATCTTGGAATTTGAAAGTATATTTGCCGTTTGAGAAAATATTGAACAAGAGAGAAGATAAATGGAGTGTAACAGACTAAAGAGAAAGAGTTGCCCTATCCACTCAACTCCTACAATCTCAATCCAATTTCAACTCAATACAACAATGCACTTTATTTCACTTAATACAATGTCTTTGTATACAGGAAAAAATATCCAATGCAAATCTAAATCCAAGGCCAAATCCCAAAGAAAGTTATACGGAGAAAGTTCAGCAACCTTCCCTTTGGCTTATGTAAACACTTTTTATCCAAACATTGCGTGCAATTGCGTAACGCACAAACGTAAACGTTGTGATTATTTTTCCTATCACGCCTTTAGATTTCAACATGCGGCAGAAACAAAATATATATCAAATCTCTTGCTTTAGAATTTGTAGAATATTATTCAAAAACAAAGCAAAGAAAATATTTACTTCAGAAAATGACATTTTAAAATTGAAATCAAACAAAATACTGACAGAAATATGTTTACTTTGTTTTGTTACAAACTGAGTCTATCGAATGTCTTTATTATTAATTACGAAATGGGAAAAGAACAAAATGAAATGTCTTCAATATTCACCGTCATCAAATTAATGTTTATTCAGTCTCTGCTTTCATCATTCATCAAGGACTTTCACTAGGAGAAAAGTTAACGAAGGCAAGAGAGATTTTTAAATTTATGTATTACAAATGCACGGTATTTTACATATTTTACCATCCTTGACTCTAAACAAAAGAGAAGAGTGGGCCGGAGATTTATGGAGGCAAAAGATACACGTTGGCTGAAAAATGAGAGACGAAGGATTATTTCTCTTCTTTTAAGTTTCAACTTGGCATAAGTCTCCAAATCACGACTTTCTCTTATAAAAGGCCACGTAAAAATATTTCGGTATAAGAAAGAATAACCAACGGCATTTCATTTTCTTTTAAAGGCTGTGTGGTTTATTTGAGTTTAAATTCATGCTTTGCCATCATGTGTTACTTTCTTACTTTTAGCCGCAAGCGTTATGGTCTTTTTATCGACATGGTCGACTTTCATTACATACTCCAGTGTAACCACGCACTCACTTTAAGCCTCACTTTTACATTCCTCGCCTTGTAAATTCAAGCTTCATTCTCAGATATTGGGAGGATAATAAAGTTTCGCCAAACATTTACTCGTTTTAATATCAACCGTTGAAAAAGACCACAAGGGAAAGTTGGTCCAATCTCTACAAAGATAACATATATGCCAGTGAAATGAATAATACAGCCTTTGTGCGTGCGTATGTGCGTAAAAATCCAACTTTATCTAAAGCAGATGACCGCTAAAAGAGCAAACCGCTAAAAGTTTTGATAGCAGTTGTGAATTGTTGAAATTGTACGCTTTGCATACTCCTCGTTGCTTATGCTACTTTGTACGCATTTCACATGGAGTCATTAAGTTATCTTTGTGGCCGAATAGGGACAAGTTTACATAGAAAGAAACCAACAAATCCTTCTCATAAATTAATTCCTCGCTTGGGAGACCTTCTTAAAACAACCCTTAGAAGATGCAAGACAAATTTTGTCAAGTATCCAGCATAAAATAGATTACATCAATTTTAGTCTGATTTTTTGCAAATAATATTTGTATGAACATTTTTTATGCATCATTATTTAAAGAGAAGCATTACATTAGCACAAAAATATAATTTGACATGACCATTACAAAAATAAGGCTGAAAAGCTGAGTTATTTAATGAAAGTCACGAATCTTGGAGAGATAAGATAAAATCATAGAGCCCGGAGAAAGCACAACAAAAACAGAAAAATACAAAACTGCTTATTAGCAAAGAAAGAAAACTGTTTGCACAACTATA
Organism: Proisotoma minuta; assembly: GCA_034698145.1. Classification (NCBI taxonomy): domain Eukaryota; kingdom Metazoa; phylum Arthropoda; class Collembola; order Entomobryomorpha; family Isotomidae; genus Proisotoma; species Proisotoma minuta. The sequence goes on from JAQIXN010000328.1 coordinate 42,206, forward strand.
AAAAGACACGCAGACATTTATGCCCTCAAGTTAGATAATAAGGAGAAAGAATAAGTATTATATTGCTTATATTGTTATAACAGCTGAATGATACTTATTTTCAAAGATGTGCGTAGTGGTTGCGTAAAACTGTTTGATATAGTTTTCAATGTTAAGGTTCAACAAACTTGAAAATAATGAAGTTCTTTTGTAACCTTAATGTTACATTTGTGGGTACTGATTTATAAATTCACTACGTGACTTTTACTATACATTAAATTGCACAGCATTGTTCAGTGCAAAACAAAAGAAGATTATAGGCTTCTATATATACCACAATGGTATAGGGTTACATAATGTTAAAATCACACACTTCCAGTTCCACAAAGTATGCAACCCTTGCCTCGTTTTCTTGCATTATACAAGACCACAAAAAGCAAGTTATTTTAATGCCCAACTTCCCTGTTAGAAAGTGACTCTGTAATCATAATCATAAATAAGCAAAGTTAAAGTCAGACGAGTCAAAGGAGTGTTAAGGCACGCACGCAACAAAGCACCACACACAAAAACTCACCGGCCTTTATTCTACAAGAGCTAAATAACTTGATAAGAAAACTTTCTCCATTTTGACAGAGTTACATAAATATACAAGTCAGCAACTCGTGCCACTGACCACAAGAAAAGAAAAATTAGCCCAGAGCTTCTTAAAGTACTTGAACCCATCAGCAAAATGTCAGATCAAGAGATGCTTTTCTAAATAATAATAGAATGCAAAAAAATATAAAAAAAAAGTTTCTTTTTAAACAAAGCCTGACCATTTTTCAACATTTATTCAGTTGAAGTTTTGGAGCTCAAGTTTTTTTAGTGTTGATTCCATACCAAGCTCAATTTTTAGATTGATCACAGAGATAAACAAGGGAAGTAGAGAAAGTTGCCGTATTTTGATAGATTGGGCTGAGAACGAATGTAAAAGAAAGGAAATGCCAAGAAACTTTTCATTCCACATTGCTTTCCATTGTCTTGATTTGACTTGTAACAAGCTGTATTACTCTTGCAAGCTTTGATTGTGTTGTAAGAGGAGGGCTGCTTAAACTGAAAGTGACATTGACTAATGGAAATGGTTTCATACGAATCAATTTAAATGAACATGTATAAATCGTATACATTTTCGACGTGGTTTCAAAACACAATATTATGTATAGCATATACCATAAAGCCTTTGAAGGCAGGCACATTTTCTCAATATCTATGTATTTGCAAATTATTGCGATAATTGTGATTATGAGTATTTATAATTTTAAGCTTTCACTTTCCTATCTCTCTTAATTGAGCGACAGGTGAATATACGAGTACAAACGATAATTTGGCTCCAATTACTTCCCGTGCATCAGATATAAAAGCAGCATTCCATGACATGAGGCAAATTAATTGAGGCTGGTTTTTGATTATCAGTCTTGATAATGGAGGTAAATGACAGGCTATCCATTTTCTTGGCTTTCATGGGATAGCAAATGACATAGCACACAAAGAATTATTCAGTCCAATAACAATGTCGAGTTGAATTGAAATTGTGTGTGTCTTTTGTGAAAATGGAATAGCTGTTGGTTTAGGTGAAAATCTATTCCACAATCGACACGGTGTATACAAAGGTTTAAAATCCCAAGAAACATGTAGCTATGTAGTCGACCGTCAACTCAATTGATTTGCACAAGCGAGCAACTTTTAGCTGACTTCAAAGAAAAGCGTGGCACGAGACAAACGCTGTGCGTTCACATGCAAGAAACGGAAGCGACGGCAATCTAATGCAATGTCTGAACCTTTCCCCATCATCTTAGCAAAGACCTTCACCTTCCTCTCTCCCAATGTCATACGCACAGGACAGGAGTGTATTATTACAGGAAAAGCAGATTTGATTCAACTTCAGTAATCCTCAAAGTAAGTAATGGATGTCAATCCCTCTTGTCTAGCTACTATTATTATTTCTCCTAAATCGCGTTCTTAAACCCAAGCTATGTCATATCACAGATTGTTTATGGAACAACAGACTGATTTATGTCCTTTGTGGTAAAATAATTATTCAGTAATTGCTTGTAAGAGGAATCCTATACTATTGAAAAATTGCCACACGTTTGTCATGCTATAATTGCAAATACCTGAAATTCTTTTTACAAGTTAATAATTTGAAAAGTGTCAATAATCAAGTTGATATCTTGCAGCACGTGCGTGAGAATAAAATCATTGATTTCACTAAAGAAAGTGTTGTGTCAAAATACTAGGGTTGTACAATGCCCATGCCCTCGGCATTTTGGGCATTTAATGCCTTCGGCATTTGCCTTATTTGCCCGGCATA
>JAQIXN010000329.1:0-44488 GCA_034698145.1 Proisotoma minuta
ACAGACCGACAGACCGACAGACCGACAGACCGACATTGACGATTCTATAAGGCCATTTTCATGGGCCTAAAACTATTTTATTTCATCGTCGTTGGAACAAATATTTTCCATGCGCCATTATTTATTGCTTTTAATTATTAGCAAATAAAAACAAGATCTCAATAATAACATGCTGCATGTCTACATATTTAGGCACTTAATGTACCTATTTAAATCTACATACACTGCACTTTTTGCAAAGTCTCCTTTTATGCAACGACCGGTTTTAAGCGTTTGCAAATTTCAAAGTTTTATTAAATAGCTTGTTGACATGCATTAACAAAATACATATCAAAATGTCTGCAGTCTAGCCATTTGCCATAATTCCATGTAAAATTGTTTTGTATATAACACAATTTCTTGAGCACGTGTGTACCATATTATTATGCAGTATGAGATACTTTTTCCTGATCGATTATACATTGGTATTAAAACAAAGTATTTAGCGTCATGTGGCATGCAATAGGTCACTGTGGAGAACAGCTCACATTTCTACTCACTGGTCTCACATTTAACATGCAATGCAGACCAAGTCTCATTGACTGATGTGGAGATTAGTATGTATTAGTAGTAGTGTACTAGAATCATTATTAAATACATTTGGAGAAATAGTTTACAGCAAATCATGAATGGCCTAATTTAATGTGGAATTTAGCCTTCGTTTTCTAATAACTGAAATATATATACAGCAGACAAATAATAAATTTTTTCTTTGTCTGAGTCAGACCGGAAATGCTAAAAGCAAACAGAGAAAGAGGAAAAGTGCTTGAATTTATTGAGTCTCGTCTGAATGCTGAGAAATGGTTGAGACTTGTATATTGAAAGGGATGGATTATTTGATAGGACTATACCTCTTTCAGAAAATGAGATGATCTCGGAGGTTTTAGCAAAGTTATTGTCGTCCTCTGGGGTCGTCGTGTTAGTAGTGGGGGGTGATTGATGTAGATTGTCAGTTCTCTTCAGTATTTGGAGTGCAAGATCCTTGGAAAGTTTATGAGTTTGATCCACATGGGGCTTCTCACTCAACCCTAGCCTTTGAAGAATTTGTACTTTGATCATCTCCTTGCGAATTGCTTCTTCATTGTCATCTCCTCTGCCACCGCCAACTTCCTCATCCCCAAGCCCTCCACTTTCACTCCCCAACACAAGCCTCTCACATGATGACAGAAAGCTCAGAGCCAACAGAATGTACAGCAGTGGAAATTTGTTGTAGTGACCATGGACCATTATTAAGTCCAACTGGTGAGGAAGACAAACGCTCGCTCCCTATGGTCCTTTTTTTATTGCCGGCGAATTATTTGTTTTTTCTTCAACAAGACATTTTTCAGTTTCTCATGACTAACAAACACTTTTCTCAAATAGTTTAAAGTTTTATTTAAACTCAACTATATACGTGTTACAGGCACATTTTTGGTGATACCAACCACTATATGTACTTCACTCAGGAGTAAAATTTATCAAGTTGTTTCTACACAGTTTGGTAAAAGTACAACAATGAAGGATTCTTGCCATACCGGTATTATATTAGAGTTCAAGAAATGGTTTAAAAATTAAGTCAAGTCTATTTTATTAAAAGCCTACTAAATAATCGGTGTAATCAATCCACTCGTCTCATTTTACAAATGAGATGCAAAAGACAATGAAAATTTAAGTCTTCTCGACCAGCTCTTCTGGTGGAATGGATGAGATGCTGTCTACTAAATAGGTGAACTTTAAGTTAGCCAACTATTGTCTGTCTCGTTGATCTACAACTTTTATTTTTTATTGTACCTCTCTTGAATAAAAATACTATACAGTCTTTGACTGGGCTACGTGTGAGACCTATCTAAAAGAGTAACTTGCAGTTGACTTGCATTCATTCTACACTTTTGTCTCAACTTTACCTTTCTGCACTACATAACAAGTCCAAAGGAATTGTCCAGTCTCACAAAAATAGCAAATATGTTTATTGTTGTTATTGAATTTTTATTGTTGTTGTAAAAATTCTTGTTATTATGCAACCCTTTTAATTTTTTTCCTTGCACTTTTATAGATTAATCAACAGTCGGAATCAAATCTTTTTTTATCTCAAATATTACAGTATTGTTTATCAATATCGTGTTTTTTGGTTTGTTATGCACAAAAAAAGAAAGGCGAACAACGACTCCAGAATTTGCTAGATTAAAAAAATGTGAACTTTTGCATTTTAAGGTGTCATTTGTAAAACAATTAGACATATTTTAAATGTTGACACGTACCCTCAATGGCATTGGCGTCTGTTTGGTCTACAGTGATGATGATGAGCGGCTTAAAATAGTGACTAATGGATAAGAAATGCTCAATGAGACAAAGGGATGAGTCAATGTTCCATGTGTTCTTGGGGCATCTTGTTGGAGTTGGTTGAGGGAGAAGAGTATGAGCTGTTGGTTGTCCGTCGTCTGCGAGGGGACTGAGGCAGGCAAGAGAAAGTGGCCAAGTCTAGACTCGGGACTTTTCTCTGCAGTCAAGTCAGTCCGTCTCACTTTTCCGGGTATTATGGTATAAATGGTATAATGCACTTGCAATTTCTTCGTAATCGTGATCCGACTCCTCCGGCCTCATTTTACATAGTCCAATTGCTACTTGACTTGGGCTGGTTGATTTTTGCCAAGCTTCATGCAGGGAACACCCTTGCCGGCGTCTTGATCGATTCGAGTAGAGTAGACCAAGGAAAACTTTTTAAGAGTTTATATTATATTATTCTAAACCAGTTTAACTTTAGACCAACTTTGATCTCATCTTGTTTGGTCTGCTTGTCACTACTTTTAAATTGATGCTCCCAGTGATAGCATCAACAAGCCAGACAGGCATCCGTATAAATTCATTTCAAAATATTATGCTTCATCCACGGGAGCCAATAAATATGCCACAAAATATTCGTCTCGATAAATGAAATCCAAATAAAGAATCTTTGTCTACAGAGTTGTTTGAGATGGGTGAGGTGAGAATTCTCAACACCATAACCAATATATCAATGTCATCCAACAAAGTGGAATTATATAATCGCCCTCATTTTTTCATGCAAGTTCACTGCCTTTCTCCTTCAGAATCTATTCCAATTTGTCAATTTTTTTATACAAATTGTTAAATCCATTGATATGATGTTAATTGCAATAGAGATTCTATCCACTGTATATATATATATGTAAGCTGATTGCATATTCTCCTTTCTTCCGGCATAAATGTTCAAGTTTACTAATTTGAATTTTAAAGTTAATGGTTATCGATTGCAATCAAATAATAATTAATCAAAGATTTCAAATGTTTACGAGTCTGTTGCATTGGGTATTTTATAATAATAATAAAAAAAATCTTGTTTTATTTTTTCTTGCTTGTCCACTCTTCCGAAAGAACAGGAAAGTGAACGACCTGTAATGTCTAACTAAATTTTTGATGCTTATCTACGTATCTTGTCCACCAATAAAAGCTTGAAAATTGTCAGTTTATGACTTACTTAACATACTTATTGCTTATAATTAGATCCTTTTTTATGTACAATCCCTAAAGCATGCGTAACCTCATTAGAATAATATTAACCATTGTTTTTTGAGAGTGCTTTTTTAATGCAAAATTCACGATTATTACATCCAGTTGTAGCGTAAGCTTGTTCTTCGTTGCCGTACCTAATGACAGCTTACACCAGACGAAATGACCAATTATAATACGTATGCAATTGTCTGGCTGCATCATTTTAATAATATTCTTGCTTGGGCTCGATTATTATTGTGAAAAAACTAGTCCATTAGGTTTCATCGTATTTCCCATTAAGGAAAACTTAACTGCTGCTTGTTTTACGAAAGTTTAGAAACTTGCCAGTTGACAAAAATGCGATGTATTTTACCAAAAAAGTAAATATAAATAAGTCAATCAGAAAGTACTAGAATTAATTTTATCCACAAACGAAATCAAGAGATTAAGAAGAGGCAATATGAGACGGAAATGTAGATTAGAGTTGGAATTGATTTTAATTTTGTATTATTGCATTCGTATCATACTTACGAATCATGTTGTGTCAATTGACGTATTACTTATCAATAGCTTTTATTATCATATATTATCACTGTCCTCTGATAATTGATTTGTTTCGCATCATACATATTTTTAATTTGAGCTCTGGCTAAAGAATACATCGCATTACTAAAATGGGGGGTTTAATATCCAAGCTTGGAAACAAAAACGAAGACGAAGAGGAAGAACAGAAAATTCGAAAATATGAAGAACAAATGGATAAAAACCCGTATGGTTATGGGTTGCAAGGTATACAATTTATGTGACATTTAAAGTTCAACATCAGAGTGATCAATATTTGTTAATATTTAATGATAGATACTGAGGATTTAAAGAAAATTAAATGGTGGCAGTACCTAATTTTTGACCTGCGATTCCGCATAGGCTATGCTCTAATTTTGGCAATTATCTTGGGAATTCTTATTCCGTTTTTATTGTACAATTATTTGTACAAAAATTCGGATACTACAATTTATGGAAGTTGTTTGATCAACCCTGATGCACGGTAAAATACATACATACATATTTTAGCATTTTCCATTTTGAATGACGAGATGTAATTTTAAATTCAGATTTCAATGTCTTGTGAATAATGCCAATCCAGCAACTAGACAATCCTGCGTCAAGGCAAAATGTTGTTGGGAAGAAAACGATGCTCTTCCCTTCAAATGCTTTCACTCCTTTCCCTCATCATCCCAATACTCTGTGTTGCGGGTGAGTGAAGTGAGTGGAAATGGCACAGAAGACTTTTGGATACAAATAGATGCAACCCCAAATGATGAAACAGAAATGAGCAAACTAACGATCTGGATAAAGTGGGTTAACCAAGATCACCACTTAAACCTTCAGATTTTTAACCCCGATGACTACCCAGACAGACGAATAATGAATCAAAAAGTCTTAATAAATAACGAGAAAAAGTCTTTTGAGAGAAATGGGATCATAGTCGGCTACGGAGAAGACGACCCAGAAAAAAATTATTTCTTTATTCAGTTGGTTAGAAATGGGACTAATGGAAATGAAACTATTTTTGATACACGTTTGGGTCCGATTAGCAGAGGAGTGAAAGAACCCTCTGGCTTTATTTTCACCACTACATTACCCACGCCCTATTTCTACGGCTTAAAAGGTAAAAGAGAATACAAATCATGAAACATTCTCTACCTAAAAAATGAATGTTTTTGTAAATGTCTGTAGGTGGAGAAGGCATTTCCTCCAAAGGAACTGTGACATATGGTGTCTTAAATGGTTTTGAAAACTCTGAACTGCCGTTTTACATGGCGTTGGAAGATTCAAACATGTGGCATGGAGTTTTGTTAGACACAACCCTTCCCTGGATTACACAAATTTTACAAGCACCTGGAATTGGATGGAATATCGAAGGTCCAAAAGCTGAGGTCAATCTCCATTTGTTTTTGGGTCCTACGCAAAATGATGTATTGTCTCAACTTTATACACATGTAAGTATAAATTTAAGTAATCAAATGACAAACTTGGTAAATTGAGACTTGAAGTTATATACTTTAATGAATGAATAACTGTTATACAGTTGGGAGATAAAATTAAGGCTGAAGATGTTAATGCTCCTAATAATGTGTACATTCCACCTTACTGGGGACTGGGGCTTCATTTATGTCGAACATCTGAAAATGCATCCTTTGCGTTTGATCAAATTAAAGAAATGAACGAGATTTTAGATGAAAATACAGGAGAACGCAGAATTATTTACGATTCTGATTGTATTTCTGAAAACCTTCGAAATCCATTTGGAATTGACTATGAAAACTTTCCATTAGAAAAAATTACAGAATTGGCCGACTATTTGACAAACAACGCTTCGAAAAAAATTGTTCTCAGTCAAAACAGAATTGCAATGCCGTATAGGGAAAATGAGACGGATATCTCAGAAATTAAAGATTACCTTATAATGGATAAAACGAATACATCAAATATCCAGCCATTTGTTGGAATGATTGACAACCAAACAGTTATCTATCCAGATATGTTCCACCCCAACATTTTCAACGATATTTCTCTCTGGGGTTTCGATTTTGGAAACATTTCTTTCTCGGGATTAACATTAGTAGACAACTATCCTAAAAATGAGCAGGCCATCCAATCCTGCAAAACTCCAGCAGGATCCTATCTACAAAAATTACTCTTGAATTCTAGCATTTCTTCTGTCACTGATAATGCCATTCCTTGGGGCTCACTTTGCCCCTCTTTACAACATAACTTGGGAGAAAGCAGAGAGAAAACTCATTTAGAACTGCATAATCTACATGGACTACAGACTCTGAAAAAAATGCGAGAAGCAGTAGTGGCAGCCAAAAATCCTGACTTTCTCCTGTCTGCATCTTCCTCGTGGACAGAATCCCTTTTCTACGGAACAAAGATTGGGATGGAAGTTGGCTTCTCATGGATTGGACTCAGGGAGAGTTTATATTCCGTACTCAGCCAGTTTATTCTTTCTCCGGTGACTGGAACACCGGTTTGTGGTTCTCTGCCAAATGGCTCATCTGTACTGGATGATATGACGCTATGCTTGAGATGGTATCAATTAGCTCTCGTCCTCCCTTATGTACATCACAGGTCATAATAATAAAACCTCTCTTTTTTGAGGAAATGCCGTTTGTCAGGTGCTTATATGTTTTTGTTTTGTTGTACATATGTAGGTATAATGGTCTGTCCCCCTTGGATTTTCCACAGAGATATCAAGGTTATTTGCGGCAAGCGGTCAGACAACGATATGCACATGCCCCTTACTATTATACCCAGTTGATTACATACCAGCAAAATTTCGTGCCCATGATACGCCCCATGTCTTTTGAGTTTTATGATAAAGTTCCAAGGGACATAATATTCAAACTGTTGGATCAGTTTATGATTGGTACTGCATTTATCTTCCTAATAAGGGATGCATCTAACAATTTTTTATGTTTACGTTATTTAGGAGAAGCAATTCTTATAGCACCCGTCGTTAAACCAGGTTGGTCATATAAAATATGTATATATAGGTAGTAGTAGTTATTTTTTTTACAATCAGATACGAGTCTTAGTGCAAATTTTATGTTCTAGAACTTAATCGTGAGACATTTTTTCCTCCTGGAATATGGTACGTTTAATGTTTTTTCACAACACTAACCTAAGTCAACGTGCATTTAAAAAGAAACTCGTAAAATATGACACGATAAATATGTAGGTATGACACGGATGGCTACATTGCTTGGGAGGATGTAAAGTCTGGAGGCTTTAAAACGGTAACCGGCCATTTAACTCAGACGCCAACTTTTATACGTGGTGGCTATATAATCCCAACTTTGGTAATGATAAAAGTGAAAGCAAAATAATGTGTACCATATTTTAAATGCTTAAAATATTTCAGGAAAATCCTTTAGGAAATTCTATATTAGAGTCTCGACAAGGAAATTACACTCTTTTAGTTGCACTTTTAAGGACTGGCCTAAGCACAGGTCGACTTTTATGGGACAACGACAATAATGAGACGAACGTTAACGTTTACCATGAAATAAACTTCAAGTCTAGTTCACAAATCATTGGACAGGATGAGCTTGAAATTAACACAACTATTTCAGTGTTGGATGCTGTATGTGACAACAATGTCAAATATTCAACAACAATCGACCAAATAAAATTGATTGGATTTCCTGTCGCATTAACCAACATCAGCATCATTTATCAAGAGAATCCGGATATTAATCTACCGTATATTGCTGGGGATGAACTAGACTATTTGAGAATTTTCGACATTAACATGAACTGGTGTGAACAAAGTCAAGTCTCCATCAATGTTCATGCTTCTCGTCCAAGTTAGCTATTATTCAATAAATGAATCTCGGGTAATACCGAAAAGAATAGTTTATTTAATTTACAAAGTCGTATTAGCTGATTTTTATAATAATTATTGTTATAACGAGTAAGATTTTTAAATATGTATAACAAGAAACTTCAGATTTTAGTGAACAAATATCAACGTGTGAATTATAATACTATTATAACATCTGTTTAAAAAACTACATGTAATAAATAATCTTAAAATCCCGTTAAAAACAATTTTATCTTATTTGAAATGTGATTGAACTAATATTGCACAATGTTATATGCAGCTGAAATATTATTACAACTTGAAAACATAATAATTATTATTATAGAAAGAAAACATATTATTTTTACGGGAAATTTATATATTGATAGAATTTGTCAAATAACGAAAACCGTTTAACAAAATTTGAACAGGAGGTTCTTTCGAATTCCAGTTCGTTGAAGAAATAAAGACGCCAACACTAAGAGCTGCAGTTACAACCCCGTAAACTATACTACGTTTTAAATTATATGAAAATTTGCTGTTGTGAGTTGTGTGATGTTTATCAGATATAGGAATTTCAACTTGTTTTTTTATAACTTTTGAAATTCTTCCGGTTTTGGTTCTTTTCAAATCTGCGCCTCGTCTGCTGTTATCGACAAAGTTGCGTGCGTTTTTCAGTCTTCTTGGCCGTGGTACGTGGTTCTAAACAAACAATCACAATTAGGTTATTATATTAATAAGACTTAAATAATAATAAGACTTAAATAATTAAGCAAGTGAAGAAATATTGTTAGAACATGCCATTACAAACACAGGTACCTGAAGCAAGTGCAAAACTTGTACTATACAATACTAGGCAATAACTATTTTTTTTTTTTAATAAGTAAATATTATTCCCGTACCTCGGCTTTGACGCAAATCGGCGACTTGCCCGGACGCCCGCATTTCGTACAGAATCTTGATACGGTTTCGTTTGCTTGCGCTGTGTTCTAAGCCGTTCATCATTATTGCTGCTTGACTTGAGCTGGTTAAACAAAGCAAAACGCGTTTCAATAACCTTTTAAAAATGTATTCGAAAAGGAATGGCGACACTTGAATCAGGCACCTGGTTTCAATCAACAGAGCTCACGCGCCTTTTAACAATACTTTCAAACGGGGATTATTATATGTGCAGGAAATTTTGATGGTTAAACTAAACTTGTAGCTTTGTTTGGTTATTTTTTAAGAGCATAGAAGAATTTATAAATATTGTTTTATATTACCTTATCAAGCTTTGCCATGAATGCGGAGACTTTCTCTTCCGCTGATCCAAGCTGATCCGCTGGCTCCCAAGTAGCATCTTTTCTAGGATACCCCACCCACTTCACCAAAAAGTTCTTGGGCTCTCCCGCACGGTTTAACTCAACATCAAGGACACTCTCCACCTAAGACATACATATTTTAAATATTTAAAATTTAACAATGCTATGAAGTTATAAATAATTATTGCACCTCATATTCCTTATCGTCCTCTTCGGATTCATCGCCAGCTTCGTCCTTCTTTTTAGGTTTTTCGGGAGCCTTGGCCTTCTTCTTCCCTTTGCCCTTTTTTGCTACCTTCTTTTGTGGGGTCTTTTTTGGGTTAGGCGCCGCGTCGCTGTCTTCTCCGTTTTCTTCATGATGATCTTCATCGGACTCCTCCTCCTCAGCTTTCCTCTTCCTTGGAGCGTCGACTTTTTTTTTGCTAGCAGGTCCGGCACGACCCTTCCCACTCGACCTTCGTGGGCTCATTCTGTCAGCTGCAAATGATTTAAATATTTTAAAACCAGTAATGAACAAGTTTTTATGCATCATGAAAATATAATATTACATTTCTTTCAAAAGTTAAAAGAAACAGTAGGCTAAACCTCGAAAATTAACAATTTCTAAAGGGAACTAAAGGATAAGCACTATTATAGCGGTCTATTGTTTGTGTGTAAAAGCAACTGAAGGATGCCGACAACAGCGTCAATAAGACCAATCTCTACAAATAAATTGTTATGTGTCTAGATTAAGTTAATGCAGGAGGAGTCTTACCTTATAACAGTTATAACTTAAATTATAAGTTTTTAAAACCTTTGGGGACGACGTAAGGGACTTTGACGGAAGACGGTTGGGAGATTCTTGTGTCCTGTGTCTTGGTGGGAAAGAGAATGACAAAATTGACAAATGACGCGATGAGCCAGATTCAAATTATGTGCGCGAAAATTTTTTCGCGCGAGTTTTTGAGACAGAATCGCCGAGACTGATAAAGTAAATAAACAAATATGTTTGGCTTGGACCTAACTTAGGTCTTAATTGTTTGTTAATTTGTATGAAATGTGAGTGATAAGATAAAATTCAATATTTTTGAATGATAAATATTAATTGGTCTTAAATGTGCGTTTAAATTATTTTTCCAGATGACGGAAAGTGAGTCACTGTTTGCGGTGGATTATCATGGGAGGGCCTGGGTCTTATCCACCGGAAATTACTCAAACTCTTCGTCCTGGAATCTATTGCCTAATTCTACTAAGATCAATATCAAAGTAATTTAAGATTCTTAATTAAGAATATGTGAAATAGCTTGATTTCACAAACTGCATGATTTTTTTGATTTTTTTACAGAGACTTGTATCATTTTCAAACATTTTGTACGGAATTGCATCGGACCACCAAATATACGTTTACGTGACGAAACAGGACATTCCAATACGAATAAGAGAAGAAATATATGAAAATCAAGTATTAAAAATAATGAAGAAAATCCTTCACTTTGATTTAAATAATCCAATTATTTATGTTTATTTTTGTTTTAAATAGAGATGGAATCCGTTAAATGGATTTGGGGCTCATTTGCTCCCAACAGATCGGGCTCCATATTCAGATGTCACTGGAACTGTCCCTAAAAACATGCAAATGCTGCTTCCTTCAGATGCTTGGGAATGGGAAGGGGACGACTGGCAGATTGAAAATATTTTTGAAAATGAAATGATTGCAGAGGTAGACTGGTAGTATTTTCCCCTTATATTGATGTTTTTTTTTAAACACAGTTTTTCCTATTTAAAAAAATAGGGATGGACATATGCTGTTGATTTTCCTGCTCATTACCACAAAGAGAAAACTTTCAAATCATTTGTGAGAAGGCGAAAACTATTTAGATATCGACAATTTAAGGGTGCTAACCGGTGGGTCAAAATTGAGTCATTACATGAAGATCATACTCAGGTAGGTTTTTCTTTTCTTACCTTTTTAAAAGTCTAGGTATTATACAACTCCTAAATTTAAATATTCTAGGAACCATTTATCGATATTGCTGTAAGTGGTTTAAATCCAATATCATGTCCAGAAATTTGTTGTTTGTGGGCTGTATCGATTCTTGGAAAAATTTATTTTCGCTGTGACACCCAAATTTCAAACCCAGAAGGAAGCGAGTGGCATCGCGTTCCCATAAAAAAAGGACTTGAAGCGTGTCAAATAACGGTTGCCAAAAATTCTGGAACTCCTTTTATCGTTACTTGGACTGGATCTTTCATGTTTAGAATTGGTGTTACTCCTCTCTTAAAACAGGGAACAGAATGGATAGAAGGCCAAGGTCCCCCAGGGGGGAATTTGGTTCAACTTGCAGCAGGGAATAATTGTCTATGGGCTGTAACAAGAGATAAACGATGTTGGGCATTGAAAGGAAATTTGTCGGGAATGAAAGCAGAACAAAATTTTGAATGGATTGAAATCCCTGGGAAAGTGAAAAGTATTGTTGTTGGTAAATTGGATGAAGTTGTGCTGGCTCTTTCTGATGACGAGGTTAGCAGTTTGTTTCTACGTGTTGGAATATCAGAAGAACAACGATACGGAACATGTTGGACAAAAATTTTCCAAGATGTTTCATGGGACTCTGTGTCTTTTGTGTCTTCATCCGGGGAAGACAATATCGATGGTGGCAGTGATGGCACATCAACCGAAAGTCTCGTGTCATTAAAACCAGACATTCCACAACCAGTAAATTATGTTATGACGGGAGTTTCATCTAATACTGCTCCAAATTCTTTTAGCTGTGTTGACGGAGGTTGCTTATCTTATTTGAAGTAAATATTATTATTATTTATTTACTGTTTATATTATAATTTGAAAATATATTTGAATCATTGACTATTATTCAATTTATAGGGTTGGAGTGGATTCCGATTTGGAGGTGGGACCTTGGCGAGAGAACATTTTAAGTGACCTTCAAAAGCTAAAAATTGAGCAAGGCAACTTTCGTTATGAAAATGCATTGGAATCTGGTAATATTTCATGGAGCAAATCGGCACGAATAAAATTTCTACATCCAAACAAAACTACATGGTTGGACGGTCAATTAGAGATGAACAATAATAACTATTTAATGTTTCACGAGGTACAGTTATATTCTATAAACATGTTAATATTGTAGTTAGTTTGTTAATGCTCTTGAACATTTTACCCAAGAATTTAGAGAAAACATGGCTTTGTTCGGTGAATGATGTGTTGAGCGTATTCACAGGAATTGCTGGCCCTAATACTTTGACATGTAGAATTAGAAATGCATTGGAACCAGGAGTTGCGGAATTTGTCAATTTCAAATTTTCGTCTACTACAGATTCTACCGAATGGCTACATATCGTATCTGAACTCGCAACGCGATCGTTTGAAGATTTTTGCATTGCAAATATTTGGCTAACAACTCGTGACGGTGAAATTCATAATGGAGGTCAAATAAGAGTGTTAGATGCCCCCGTGGAAGCCGAAGTTGTCCATACCTCCTCTCAATCCGAGGATGAAGACTTTAAATTACATCATCCATTAGTTCGAGGTTTCATGGCTGACTCGCATCTAATCGTGGATTTCTCTCTACCGAGAAAACCCCAACGATTTTCAATTAATTTAAAAGGCAGAACCGACGTCAACGCTTTTCATTTTAATCCGAGGTTCAAGGATGCAAAAGTAGTACGAAATTCTTTTAGCGATGGTGAATGGGGAGATGAAGAAACGGATGGAGTTTTTCCATTTCGAGAAGATAACATGTGCAGTTATTCAGCCAATATTTTATGCACGCAGACACACATCATTACTACAATCACTGAAAAGAAATTTGAAAAGTCACCAGCGAAAAGATCATTTATTTTCCAATTCAAGCATCGCGTCCCTCCTAAATGTATTTGTAACTTGTACATTTATGGAGATATCAATGTTTCCAGTGTTAGATATGATCCAAAGTTTGGCGAAGATAACTACGAGTTGGAATTTGCGACTAACACAATCCCAGGACATTTTTTCAAAATTGAAGCCGGTTCAAATGGCCTTATGGCATGGGCCTTAGGTTATGACTTAAAAGTAAAAAAAAAAACATACTTTGCAAACATACTTAAATAAATTTGTTAGTTTAAATTAATCATTCTTCTATGCTTTATCTGTATATAGGTTTGGTGCTATACTGGATCGTTAAAAAACCAAAAAACGGAAACACTTGGCGTAATAACTGACGAACAGATTTATTATACTTATGAAAATGAAAGATGGAATGTAAATACAAAGTCCTCAATCAAATTATTGTATATGTTCTATGAAAATTTTGTTTTATATAATATAGCCTATTACTGGTTTTGGCTCGCATGGATTGCCCACTGATCGACATGGATTTTCTGATGAGACTGGAAGAATTCGTCTAGAGAAGGATGAAATTAAATTATTCGGTAATTGGAATTGGGGTACTGAATGGGAAATTGATTATGAAAATGCGGATAAATCCGGTTGGCAGGTATTAATTTACTTGCATTTTGATAAACAAAAGAATATTATTTAACTCCCATTAATAATATTTTTAATAGTATGCAGTAGATTTCCCTGCCTCGTATCATTCACACAAAAATTTAAGTGATTTTGTCCGAAGGAGAAGATGGAAAAGAGTTGCTTTATTGAGCATTATCGGACCATGGCAAAATGCTGGTGGCGTTAAACTTGTTGATTTAAGTATTAGGGTAAAACAAGTTCTTTACTTTGCACATAATTATTAGTGGATAATAACAATAAGATGTTAATTTCAGATGAATGAAAATTGTGATTGGGAGGTATTAGGCCTCACAGAAGACGGGGATGCAGTTGTTCGACAGGGAATAACTCCAGAATGTCCTGTTGGCAAAGCCTGGGAAAGCATCCCGACGTCTAAGCCAATGGTCTCAATCTCTGGCTGGTTCGGACAACGAATTTGGACTGTTGGAAAGGATGGTTTCGCGTACATACGATATGGAAATTCATACCAAATTTTAGACAGGCCTAGAGAGACGCCATTGAAAATGGTGAAAGTAGGATCGGGTGTTGTTTGGGCATTGGGTACCAACAAAGCACTCTATCGACGTTCTGAAACTAAGGCTGCATTTCCAGAAGGCCGTGAATGGGTTAAGGTGACAGACTCTGTGTCACAGGTAAATTAACTGTTTGATATTATTATTATAATGTCTATAATAATTAATTGGTAATGAATATTTAAGATTGGTGTTGCTCCCGACGGTACGTTATGGGCGCTTTTAAAGACAGGTGATATGTACGGTTGTACATTAGCTAGAAGAATGGGAATTAGTCAAAACAATCCAGGAGGGCTTGGCTGGGAAAAATTAGCCGTTGGCCCTTGGCGACATTTCTCCGTAGCCGGTTGCTTCAGCCGAAATAAATAGCTTTATAATAAGACATTCGAAACCTGACAATTGCACGCGACATATATTCTGTTTGACCGTCTTAATATTATGAATGTTTTATTTTTATTGATTATTGTCATAAATATTTAAGTTAATAAAGCTCAATTCTATTTGAATAATTTAAACAGTCATTTTATTATAGATTAGTTAGTACAGGAAAACGCGCAAATAAAGCTACACAACAGTGTGTTGTGCTTATTCGCAGATGCTCATTGAGAAGCGAGCGTGTGACCCAGGTATAATGATGATGCCTAACTATAACTACCCATGGTTGTTGTGGCCTAACAATGTGCGGTAGGACGTTGAAGGAATGATTATTGCAATAAATTTATGGCACACTGTTCATGGATATGTGCGAAGTAAAGAAATTATTGTTTAGTTCTTAAAATGGTAGCAAGTAAACCTGAGTCACTTAAAACTTGATCCAGTTTCACACCTTCAAAAACCATTGGAATTCCGAGCAAAATTTAAAGTGCTTCATCTGCATTCAAACTTTGAAATGTTATTTTTATAAGATTTTTAACCTTGCATTAATTAAAATAAATCAAAATTTCTAAAGCATCGTCTCAATTCTCAATCTAAACCAGAACCGGAAAAGTGAAGTTGCAAACGGTTGGTGCCTCTTAACGATAGCACAGTGTCGAGTTCCAAATAAATTTCTGTTTGAAAAATAAAATATTCCAAAATATTAAATATTTATTTAAAAAAATGTTATACAAGTACAGTTCGTTTTTCTACATAGTAGGTGGATTTATAATTCTCAGTAATATTTGTGTCACAAATTCACAGGTTGCAGGCCAGTGTAAGTAATCCAATTATTTCAGTAATTTCCTTTTAAATCAATTAGAATAGAATTAATAGTGCTTATTTAATGCCTTACAATGAAAGGCTTACATCATAATCATGTATTTCATCCTTTGGTAATCTCATTTTCCCCTTCCTTCATCTTTTCCCTTTCTTGCGTCTCAACTTGCCTCACCCTCAACAAAACAAGAGAAGTTTTCTCTTTGTAAAAAAAATCTCATCATGTCTCACACTTTATTTATATTTTCAATTTATCCCATTTCAATATTTATAAACTGGAAAATGATTCATTAAAATTACTTTACAAATATTACTTACTATTGTGACTCATTTGTGTGACAATGATGATTTTTGTATGTGTCAATGCCTGGGCTCCTTGTAGAAAGTAGTTAAAATTTAATTGTAGTCCTCGGTCCAAATTCTTAATTTGTGACTTTTTATGATAAGTCCAGGTTAAGATGTGAATAGCAATTAGGTAGGAGGAAGACATTATAAGAATGTGCCAAGTAGGATGCAAAGACAACTCATGCAAATTATTTTTGGTAATAAATATTGACACCTTACATTTAAGTATGTGCTCTTGCTGCTCAAAACAAAAACGGGCATCACGTCGCAATAATTAAATGTTAATTAGTAAGCCTCGTATTAAGTGGCCCTGACAAATAACCCAAAAAATGAGCAACTACTTTCCATTGACAAAAATAATACTTGGAATATTTTTGGTGTCTTATGAAATTTCTCTTTGTTCAAAATTCAGACAGCAGCATTTATTTTGTTTATAAGCTCACCAACTAAATAAATATATTTAATTTACGTGCAGTAGCCTAAAGGAAAGATTGTTTCCTAAAACTAAACAATGAGTAACTAGTTAATGGAGTTTGACATTGTTTTTTGTGGTTACGCACGTGCAATTAGTGGATTAAGATGAATTTTAATGTTAATTTTAACCAAAATTCGTTTATGACATTGATAGCTTGAATTTTGAGGTGAGAAATTATAATTGTTTTGAATGAACTAAATATTGTAGGTTTCTGCATTTAAATAATATAAAAATATAAAAAAATGAGATTGTGAAAACATATGAAGTAACAAAAGAGCCCAGGAAAAATATCATTTAATTCCAGGTTTACTGCTGTATTAAATACGTTGAATATTTTCCATTTCATTTAAGCAATGCTTATGATTTTATAATATAGAAATTCCTTCAAAGGTCGTCTCAATAACCTATAAAGTATTATTGCGTGTGAATATTTGCAAAGTCCATTTTTCTCATAAACTTGAATATGTTTACGACTAGAGGAAATTCCCTTGAATCGATTATCATTAATACCTGCCTAAGCACCTTAATATTTTGGCTTCGTTATATATTTAATGGTTTACATTAACATTTTATTAACACAAACGACATAAAAATATGCCAATTAAATGGTTACATCCAAGCACTTAATAAGTATTATCAAATACAGCAAATTAACTGACCAATATTTTTGGTACTAAGTGAGTCCTTGATTTTCTATTTTTTTCTAGATCGGCTATGTGTCCCCGATGTTCTTTTTACGGTTTGTCAGCAAATGATTGCAGACACTGCTGCTCAAGGAGGACGTTTTGAGTGCGTACCTGGAAATGATAAGTGAGTACTATATAATAATAATTCGTAAAGCTATACTGCATGAAAAATCTCTGAACCTTCTAAATTGAAATCAGAGGAGCATCATCGTTCCAAAATATAATATTTGATTGTTTAGGGTGTGTATCTCAGCATGGCGTCTTTGTGGAATTTGTGTTTACAATATTTTAGTGCGTTAATTCAGTCCAATTGCAAATATATACGTGACGTTCTAGTATATCATTATGACTAATGTTTTGGATTTCTAGAAAAAAATAAGTTAATCATATAGGTATAAGTAGTGCATTGAAGCTTTGCATCTTTTAAAGATGTTCCAGTAGAATAGCTGTGATGTAACTCCTGAGATTGTTAAATATACATAATTTGTATAATAATGCCAGAAGCAATAGAGTACCACCCCACTTATCTAAATTCACAACATCCCAATCAAAGGAACTGCGTAACATTTTGGTTCTAATGTGTAGTTATGAAGCTATAAAGCAGAAATAATTATGTGTGTCAGACTAATTGAAGTAAATTGAAGCAAGTTGTGCGTTGACAAAAAATGCTTTTAAACGCTTTGTTACCTATTCATTGTCATTTCTGTAAAGCTCAGAGGGTGTAAATATGAACCAAAAACAACCCGACAGAATAAACTCTAACGAAAGGCTTGTAAAATTGAAAGTGGTTAAATCTTTCCGTCTTCATCATCATTTAAGTAGTGGGTATATACTTTTATCAGATTATCGCATCTCTTGTTTTCTTTCTACTGCGTCAACCTTGAAACGGAATTTGCACCTGATGAGATGAGCATTTATCAATTAAATGGAAGCGACCATGACCGCCGAGTAAAGTTTTTCTTGCCCTGTCACAAGAGATGTGAACATTTACTAAAGTGTTTAAAGAGACAAAGAGTAATTTGGCAAATTCGTGTACCTTAGGCGATAATGTGATAGTTATCAATGACACATGCTCACATATTTAAATACGAGTTTAAAACAACGAAGATATGTTTCTTGGGATGGGTAGCACAAAAAATGCATTTTTTCTTATGCCCATCATGTAACCTGTCAAATATCAAAATGCTGGAGACGAATTAAAATGATCTAGTTGCATTTAATAAGAATTTGATTGAGGATGGGTCAGGAATTTTGTCAGTTTATCTGATATATTAAATTGTACTGGCTGTTGAGTAATGAAAAGATTTTTTTCTTATGGCTGCTCGAGGAAAATACATTTTGCTCTATATGGCAAACAACAAAAGAAAGATTTAATTTCATTCAATGCAATTACACGATTAATGTTCTTGTTTTAATTGGGCTATATATCCATCAGCTAGGATTATGATTAATTCAATAGACTCAAAAACATAATACATAGAATGTCACTTTTTCGTTCAATGATGGTTAAAAAGATGAATTGACACGTCTTATTAAATAAATACAATTTATCTTCTAACGTCAAAGACAAAATTTCTTTTCATGAATATTCCAGGATTGATTGTATCGGCCGAGTCACAAAAGGAGAAGCAGATATAGTCATTTTAGAGCCTGAAGAAGTTTACGTCGCTCATCGCTTTTTCCATGATGCGTTTTACGTTGCAACAGAAATCAGAACAGCAGCTCGTCAAGCAGGTAAACAAATTCTTAATATGCCCCAACTTAGTCAACAGGTCATAAGTTGATGGAAATAACAATGATAACTCATCCCAACGTTAGAAATTCCCACGGCGTGACCTTGAACACGCCAAGTTGTGATGTAACACAGACGCATAGTAATTATTAAAAGTGTAGCATTATTGAATATGTCAGAGTTGATGGTAGACATTCTGTCCATTCCAAAAAATTAACAACGGATTTGCTCATTTTGGTTTCAAGGATTGCTAACTTGGAGAACTAATTATTATTTTATAGTTATACAAACATTTTAGTAACGTTATCCAGTTATAAATTATTAATCTTGTTAACAGTATTCGATATAAAATATATGTCTCCTGAGAAAAAAATGAACATTTTGCACATCCCTTGAACTTCTTGAGACTTGCTGTAACTTCTTAAAAGTTAATGCATTGTCTACAATAACGTTTTTTTGTTATTAGTTTGTCTTGACTTTACTAATATGAGAAAATCATTGGAAGCTTCCTCATTGTTTTAATGGCTTAAATTTTTCAAAAAATGATGAATCTGCTACATATTGAACCATATTCACGGAGAAAATGTAAATGTGTGTATGTCAATATTCCAAATCGCATTATAACATATTTGTTAAGTATTGTCGGAAGCTTTGATTTTTACGTTTTTTGCTAAATCTAATTGAGTTATTGCGTGTGATGATTTGCAGAAGCTGTAATTTTAGATAATTAAGTAACTGTATATTATTGTATATGTACAGGGTCATTTCAGTACGAGCCGGTTGCAATCGTTCGAAACTCGGCACAAATTAGGTCATTAAAGGACTTGCAAGGAAAGAGATCCTGTCATACAGCTTTTGGGAGAACTTCCGGGTGGGAGGTTCCATTGTCCAGGTAAACATTTTTTAAAGACAAATATTTTCAAATTTTTCTCTATATTTTCCTATTTTTAGATTGATGCTAAAGAATGTGATGGTCAAAGATTGTTCATTGGATCTGACAACGATTGAACGTGAGATTGCATCGCATTCTCATTTCTTTGGACCGTAAGTTTATTATTATGTCTATTAAAAGCATCATATATAAATTAGATTGTTTGTTAAAAATAGCAATTTAATTTAATTTTAGATCTTGCGTTCCTGGAAGATGGGCACCAGACGACAGGACAGACCAAGAGCTGAGTATGTGCATTTAAAATGACTCAAATATATCTATCTCTATCTAGGTATACATATACAGTGATAAGAATGTATATGCAGAGCTAAAATAATATTGTTTTTAGCAACAAAGTTTTTTCAAGTTTAATAACACTCTTCTTTACCTTTCTTTCCACACAAGCAATTTGTAAGTGAAATATTGGAATGGTTTTGCAGAGCAGCGTTATCCCAAACTCTGTCAGCAGTGCTCCAACCCTCAACTCTGTCGGGAAGATGATAAATATTCCGGCTTCCGGGGCGCTTTAAGATGTCTCACGGAAAACAACGGAGATGTAGCTTGGTCGAGACTTGAAACTGTAATTTTAACGCAATTTTATGATAATGGCTTTTGAACGTTTTTACGACTTTAATGTAAACGCCATAAAAAAAGAAAGCATGATGCAGTTGTAGTGTAAGATGGGAAATGCTTAGAGGTTATCTATTTACCTGTCACCTTTAATTTTAGGTTTACCAATTTTTTGGAAACATTCCTCAACAACAACAACAAAATACTCAAACAAACAATGATCAAACCCGAAACCAAGCTTCTGGTTTGGCTGCATCCGAATATTCGTTTCTTTGTCCTGATGGAAATACTCTTCCAATTTCTACAACTTCACCCTGCACTTGGGCTGGGAGACCGTGGCGAAGTTTTATTGTTACAAATCGATACTCTGCTCCAACTGTGATTGCAGACATTCAACAGCAAATTAGTTTGTACCGTAATGTGGGATCAAGCCTTTTAGCTAATCAGCCTACCGTCATAAATTGGCTGGGGGATATTTTAGAATTTAGACCCCAAGACGTCCCTTTTGATGTTCCTGCCACAGTGGCAAATACAGTGACACCTTTAGCATACCTTGATCGAGGAAACTATACAATGACTATAGAGAAACCGACTTGTCCCAATAGACGTACCTTACGTCTATGTGTGCGAAATGAAATCGAAAAACTCAAATGTATGGCTTTTAGAATGGCATCTTTTGGGAGGAGAATTTTGCCATATTTTGATTGCGTTGTGGGTGAATCAAAGGAAGACTGTATGAGGAAAATTGCAATTGGTCAAGCAGATTTTACTACTGTAGATGCTCGTGAAGCTTATGTGGCCTCAAGGTATTTTATTAATCAAGGGATTATTTACAAAAGATGGAGCATAATTTAATTATCCTAATGCAATTTCTCAGGAGAATGAGATTGACTCCAATTTTATCTGAAGCTGAACGCTTTGGGGATGAAGACACTGATGCATCCCGATATGCAGTTGCGGTCGTAAGGGCTGACTCGGGGATTCAGAGCATTGTTGACTTGAGGGGCAAACGATCTTGTCATGGTTCAGTGAGCAGTTTAACTGGATGGAATATCCCACTAATTGTTCTTCGAGATTCTGGTTTAATTTATCCACAACAATGCCAATTTGGTCGTGCTCTTTCGGGTTAGTTGTTTAAATTTTCTCTTTTTTTAAGAATTTGAGTAATAATTAACATTGAAATTGTGTTATTTTAGGATTCTTTGCTAGTAGTTGTGTTCCTGGTGCTAGAGATCAAAGCCTTAGACTTCCAGAAAGTCTTTGTTCTTTATGTGTTGGGGCTAGTTTGGGTTTGTAAACTTTATTAATACTTGATAAAATTGATGCTACATTGTAAATTTATTTGCAGATGCTCCTGCATTAGCCACAGAAGAAAGCTTTTGTGCCAATAACGAGCTGGAAGGTTTTTACGGAGATATAGGAGCTTTTCGTTGTTTGCCAACTTTAGCTGCGGATGTTGCATTTGTGGACCATCTCACACCTTTGCTTAACACTGGTACAAAAAATACAATTTTAAGTTTTTTTACATTTACAATTAAAAATATATAAATTATTATTCAGACGGATTAGCTAACGCAACTTGGGCAGCAGGTTTACTTTCAGCAAATTTTAGGCTAGTTTGTCCGGTAATTAGATTATACACATACTGTATTTTAAATATATGTATGATTGCATTGAAATGAATGAGACTGGACAATAAAACAATTTCCAGATTGGTCCTAGTAGAGCAGTTACCGAATTCCGTCAATGTCACTGGGGCAAGATCCCTGCAGACAAAGTTATCACGGGAGAGGATAAAGATTTTGTAGAGAGGGAAGATATCCGGTTGACATTATTAAAAGCCTCTGAGACATTTCATCCAGAGCAAACTGTCCTACGCCTTTTTGGGCCATTTTATGGAGTGCCGAATCTCATCTTTAAGGTTTGATACGATTACTGAAAAAATAAGCTTTATTATAAAATAAGCTTTGCTGATTTTTTTATTGGAAATTTATTAGGACATATCCACTGGATTAGTTCCTCTGTCGGACGATGGATTTGGAACACGTCGTATTGATTCTTATGGAAGATATGTTTCCGCTAATAAAGATGTTGTATATGACCAGCAATATGCAAATAGAATTCTTCGAGATGTTGATGACTGCAACTCTTCAACTTTCCCCGTTCATTCTTTTACTCTACTAGTTCTTTCACTATCTTTGTCTACAATACTTTGTTTGTAACTTTCTCTGATTCTCAATATATTACAAACAACTCAATGCAATATACCATTTTAATGTAAGATATATTATATGGCTTGTAAAAAAATAGAACTTGTAGTTAATACAATAAGATGCCTTTTATTTAAAACAATAAAAAAGTTAATCTTGGCAGTAGATCTTTTTAAACGGTTAAAGATTAAATTGTTTTAACTTTCTGGTCCTAATGGTCAGTGGTGTGTACACAGTGGGTTTCTTTATTGATTCGTTTATGTGAGGACACTAAGTTGGTACAACGGGAGCTGATGTCAGCATTTAAGAGTCGTTCATTTTTACGGTTATGTTGTACGTTCACGGGAATGTTTTCAAGTGAACAAAAGTTGGCTGAAATCTTTTGCTCAACAAACGACTTTCTCCTCCATCCCAAGAATCATAACCAATGAAGGTAAGGTGATGTGTTGAGGCCATCGTCACTAAATCTTCCGCTGCAAGTACAGAACAGAGTAGTCCACAATTCAGCACTTGTGTCGCGTGACGCGACTCGCGTCCCCTTTACCTGCAAACTTCCTACAGATTTACTGTGGACAATACAGACGTCAAAAGTGGTAATAATCAAAGTTTATTGCACTAAAGACGACTCATTTTAATCCACAAAGTTTTTGCTCATAATAAATACCAAGAATTGTTCATCGTTATCTAAAGAGCTGAAAATATGTTTGACCTGGATGCATTTATAATTCGCTGCCGAAAACTTTGCCTATATCTATTCCATCATTGATGAAATTAAGTACAGACAGAGCTTCGAGTTTTCCAATGTTTTGAAAATTTTATATTCCTTTTCCATGTTTCCTTCCAGTAGTTGGCCTGAAGTCATGTCTTAAAAGTACTTTTTTACCCTAATGCAAAGTGAATGCATTCCCATTGTTTTTTTTTCTTTCTTGAAAAGGCTTCTAACGGATCAAATAAAAGTGGAAAGTGTGTACAAGGATGGCTTTGAATTGCATGGAAGGTTGAGATAAAATAAAAACAGTTTCTCTGATACTCGCCACTTTTCTCCAGGTGACAGTAAAATCTTTCAGTTTCCATTAGACGGTGTATCCCTTTCCTTGTCTTGTGGTGCGAGTTTTATGGGAGTAGTTTAGTTATTTGATTCCACCAACTGGTTTTGGTTTTGCGAATCCCTTCAAGGCTTCCAAACTTTCTCTTTTCATCTCAACAAATTCGCACCCAAATACCTGAGAAATCTAATGGCTGCTCTCCCTCCAGCAATCTCCTTGTAGAAGATATTTACAAACTCTTTTTGTTACATACATCATCTATGAAATCTTTCTCTTGTTCTAAAAACTTGCCAATTTGTGATTTTTTTTCCTTTTTTATTATCATTACCCTCAAGCGAAAGCAGTTCTCACAAAATCAAATGGAATTGTACCTATATTTCAGTTTTATTTCCTTTTAATAAGCCACTGCAGACGGAATATAATCAATCAGCAAGATAAATGTATACATAATATTACACGAGGAGGTAAAATATTAATAGCCGCAAATGATGAAAATTTCACCATTTTCTGTGGTGGAAAGCATTTTGGTGTAAAGATAAAAATGGGAAATGTGATTTTGTGTGCTTTCAACAAGCTTGTGTAGTTGTATTATTGAGGAACAGAAAAGAAGATTGAAAATCAAGATGTGAGAGTGTGTAGGTCTTTGTTATTAGATCACCTCAACCTGGATCCGTTTGTCCCGAGTCCTGGGAGAGAAGAAAGGAAGAGTGGAATTGGAATTGCTGGGAAATTGGCTGCTGTTTGTATCGGGTGAAAGCAGAGAAAGTCACTTTAGGTAATAGTTTTTAAATTGGTTAGCAAGTTTTGAATTAGAAGTTTGAAGGGGAAGATGAGAGTTGTTGAGCAGATGAATTATTTACTGGCATTCATCAGTGCCCAACATGTTTCTCAATTTACCACCAACAGCCCAAATCCACCTTGTTCCTTTCTCTCCCCAAAATTGTGGTTACATACATGTTTCATGATGACTTCAGCCCTTTTCAACTTAAATTCCAAATCTTTCAAATTTTTCTGAATTACTTTACTTTCCGCTTTCACCTAAAAAGAACTCTCAAAAAAGGTACAAAGGGTTGGAGAAAGTTTATCTCAAAAAACTTCTTACAAGATTTTGGCCTTAAATCTATCCTTCACCCAGGCGTACTCTGATTTCTTAAGAACGTGGTCAAACTTATTCACATTTATTCTTCAAAATTGTGTAGAAATACTTATGACCAAAATAACTTTCGTAAGCTTGAAAAATTACTGCCATTTTTGTCACCTTTTTGCTCTCAAATCACTTAACATCTCCTGTTTACTGATATTTATTACTTCCACAAAGTTTTTTTTCTTCTCAACTTGCAATGAAATTAATAATCTAGCATGATATTATTTAATGGGAAATAATAATAAAAGGCATATCACACACGTCACATGTAACAACACACATATAGCGTCTACAAAATGCACACATTTAAAATGAAATTGCTAAAGAAAAGGGAACTGAGCTCTGAATGCAAAATGGTTCATTATGTGGTAGAGTTTTCCTCTGATTTTCAGTTCTTCTTCTTTATTAGCTATTAGAACCTATTATCAAGTGAAATCAAATCAAATGGATTGAAGTTTGAGAATAAAACCACGTACGCAGAGTTTAATTGTCTGGAAATTTTATACTGAAAAGTCTTTCTACTTTACACCTTTACAGTGGTTGTGAAACGGAGCGGAAGGATGGGAGAATGGTAATCTATAAAATGTTGTCATTCCCATTGTCTACACAAGTTCATTAAATTCCTACTAACAGTAGAATCTAAATTCGATGAAGATAATGTGCTCGTGGTTGCACTACGAGTTTCAAATAGCAAAAGTTGTACCGCAAAGTTAGAACAAACTTGAAGGAATTTAGCTTGACAATGGACAAGCATTATCTCAACAGCTCCACTACTTATCTAGTTATGTTCTTCTATCCAACGTGAGGATCTTGAGGAATTCAACTGAAAGGAAGAAGACTCTTTTGAGATGTTTAAATGCCATTTGTATTATTTTTCAGTGTCCAGCCAAAGTGAAAAGAATACCAAACAATTGACATCATTCCTATTTACTTAACACGTGTACTTATTCTCGTATTCTTGAGCTGTTGTTTACATGTCTCTTGGTAAGTGATGTGCAGAGAAAATTTCTCTGACGAGAGAAATGATAGCCAACACGCGAAAATTGAATAGAAGCGAACCATTGCACTGGAAAACAATACTTAACAAAGAATGAAAAGGAAGAAATTGCAATTATCTATATTATTTATCAGATTTTAAAAAAGAGGATTAATATACCTCTCTCTATTTATATAGGCATATGTGCGTTATTATTAAAAATCTAAATGGAAGGATCAACTGAAAAGCAATATATCCAGTCAAATTTTAGTAAACTGTTGAAAAATTCAGGGAAGATGAGTTGTAATAAAAATGGGTTAAGCTAAGCATGAATGAGATAAAAGTTGGACTGTGAGTGCTGATCTCAGCATATTTTCTTTCCTTTCCTTGTGTCAGGACTTCTTGTCATCTCATTTCTATGTTTTCTTCCTTTCGCCACCACGTTTTATATCTACTTTCCTCACTAATAATAAGTCGATAGTTGGGCTACATTAGTGCTAGATCTGTTGGTTGGCAGCAATAACACTCTTGGCATCTTTATTTTACACTTTCTCCTTTTACCACGTTCATTTTCCCCAAGCGATATTTCATCAGCCTTTTGCCAGGAACTCAAGTGGAGCGTGACCTTAGACCTTTGTCGTCTTTTGAATGTGCAGAAATCCACTGTGAATTTGCACCTTTGAGCAATAAAAAATAAACAGCTTGAGATACCAATTGTTGTTCCCACTTGACAATAGAGTGTTTATGATGCATAAATAATTGCTTTATGGAATGGAATTATGGGTCAAATCACTGTTTGAAATCATTTTGTTGTCACCTCAAGTGGAAGACTACAATCGGAAGTTACAATAAGGGAAAGTTTGAAAACAAAAATTATTGTTGAAAGCGAAAAAATTATTTCAAGTTGAGAAAATTAAATCATTCAGATGCGCAGACAATGCGTGGATTTGATTTACTCTTTTGTGTCATGAACTAGATAGAAAGAAAAGGATGCTGGCGAATTTTATGTTTTTCTTCTTTTTAGGAGTCACACTTTCTTTGTCTCTGCTGTGTAAAAGTAACAGGTGTGAAAAACGACCATAATGGAAGATTTCTACGGGGAGCCTACAACTCATTTATTTAAACCTGAGTGGTCAAGTCATTATAATAAGAAAAAAAAGAATAATGTTCTCAATAATCTGGGTGTGTGTTTTTTCAGTTTTTAATGGTTTAAGGTAATATCACAGACCCCATGAATCTGCCCAAAGCAATGATAAATTGCGGCTACGTGGCTCACCAAAATTTCTCCAAATTGGAACCCAAATATCAGTTAGTCAAGTAAATCTGTTTAAATGCCTCCTCTTGTCCTTTCTCTAAACACAAACCACCGCATAGGTATCGTATATGTATACAGAGAGAGAAAGAGAAGGAGCTTTTCTCCAAAGTCCAAGCCAAACGTGCGGCTTTTGTAGCTTCTCTGCTGTTTGAGATAATCACCTGCTGGACTAGGAATGTAAAAAAATATATATATATTTCCACGTCTGAAGAAAGTGGAAACACATTGAAAGAATAGGACATAATTTTCTTTTGGACTGGGAAATCCCAGTGGACATAGAAAGTGACCGAATGACAAGCGAAAAAAGTCCATAGCCAAATAATCCACCAAGTTACATTGTGATGCAACTGCTCACCATTAACAAGCTCTCCTCTTTCCCGTCACTTGTTCCCTAACCAATAGTATTAACCCAAATGAAACTTGATATCACTCTAAATAACCATTATAGTCATTGCAAGCAACTACTACGCTTTTTTTCCAACTCACTTTGTGAGATTGCGAATTTTGTGAAATCCAAATAGTCGACTGACTGGCAGCACATTTCAGACTTGATATCAAATGTTACTTGTACTAGCTTCAAACGTCAATAATATGACCAATTTTCTCTTTCTTTTTCACTCTGAATATATGCTTACAGTGTCAAAATGTATTTAAATTGTACTATATACATTTGCAATATTTATTATATAATCTGCTTATATACATCATATTATTAGATTGTGTTGCGGTTGGATAACAACTTCCCCCTTTGAAGAATGTGTTATGAGAAAATGAGCGTGAAATAACAAGTTGGGGTTATTTTATTTTACCTTCTGCACCCACAATTACTTTCACCAGCAGAACAGGGCAGTAAATTCCTCCGAGTTTTTTGTCATCTTTTGTGACTGGGACTTGGAGGTTAGGATTTATTACTCTGGTCTCTCTCTACAAAAGTAAGAATTAAGCGTTATAGTTGGCGAGAGAATAACGTTCCATGTCTCATCTTGGAATCAGACCTTCCCACATAAAAAATAACTTTTTCTTACATAAAACTATCATCACATATATCTCCCCTCTTACTGATAATAATAATTCCAAAAATGCTTCATCCCATTGCAATTTCTGTTATGTAAAATGTTTGACTTTTATTGAGACAGATAGACAATAATGTTTTTGCATTTCTATTTTATTCCATCTGTGAGGTATCTTTTTTTTTGTTCAACACAAGAGAACAATACTGCATTTACTTTTGTACTTAATTACTGACATCAATAATAATAATTATATTATTACATCAATTTATTTAGTTAAATCAATCACTGAGGGCAAATCCATGGTTGAGCACTCAAAGTTTATGGAATAAGAATAATGTTCCTAGCTGTGAAATAATGGTGGTGGAAAGTCCAGAAAGAAAGGTGAAAGCTCTCGACGAACCTGTAATTAAATTATATCATGTTCATGAATAATAATTATCAGTATGGGCTTTCTTGCTTTAATATAGTTTAAGGACATGATGAGTAAATTAAGTTAGGGTATACATAATGAGACAATAATTATTTAAGCTTTTACTTTTGAAATAAGGTTACTTGAATCAATTTGAATGGAATTCTGAATTATTTTGATGTAGTGAAAGCAGGATTAAAACAAGAACAAATGTCGTTGATTCAACAAACTGAAAGCAAGATTAAAGAGCAAAGTTCGGTTTAAAAAAACAGAAGGACGCTAAGCTCGCTCTTGGTAAGTAGTACATATCTAGTTGTTGCTTTGTTATATATTTTTGTGCTCACCAGAATGCAACAAATCTGTTCCCGTCAAACGTCTGGGTGTATAGTGTATGGTTGTGATGTTAGATTTCTTGTCATAAAGTGGTGCAAATACCGTTGCTCGACAGTAAATCCTCACAGGGACTGCTGGAACTTTCTCAGGGAGATATAAGGATAGTGTGGACACGGTGGATTTTTGGATGTCTTTGCCCTCTTTCCTCAGTTCAGTCTTGATTGTCTGTCCACTGTCCACCTGAAAATAATATTGTACATTTATGTATAAGTAGTAAAGGTATGTATTATACATAATCCCACATTTTGGTTCTTTGTACATTGTATTAAACAACCTATATAAAAGAAAAAACAAAAAGATGTATTTGGTCAAAATATCCCAAGGTGGTATTTTCATAAAAAGACGTCTTATGAAACATTGTTGAAATTAATTTTCTGGAGAAAAATATGATTAAGAAAGTTTTTGTCCAGTATATTGCTCTCCTTGTGGTGATTAAGAGGAATTAATGGAAAGGGATAAATGATTAGTTATTTGGTCGTACCTTGATATCGTTGAGATACCAGGAGATGTTTGTTGTGGGGAAGGATGGTGGTGATTGGCATTCAGCTGAAACAAGGTCTCCAGGGTGGAATTGCGATCTCGGTGTGTCCAGTCTCAATCTTGGTGCGTCATCTCCAATCACTGAAACCCCATTTCAGATTAGTGAAGGCAATTGAAATTAATGCTGTGCCATTTATTTATACAAGAAATACAATAAAAAAAATTCACCGTTGCTTTCAAAGCTTTGCCAAGATTTTCTGTTAATTCTTGGTGACAAATATTTTGAACTATACAAAATATATAATTACATGACACGCACCTTACATTGAGAGAGAGAGATAAAAAGCAAGGATTTTATTTGGCCAAAGTGCAAGTATCTTTTACCATCGATATGAAATATAATAAATGAGTTTCATACCAACAACGTTCATTTCTGAGGTGTCTTCGAGTGTTTCAAATGGGAATTCTGCGGCAACGGAACATTTATAAAGTCCTGACGTTTGGAAGGAAGCATTTCTGAGGAGAACTTCACGGTCGTTGGAGAGTGTGGCCTATACAAGGAAAAGACATAACATAAATAAATATGACATTATGTTCCATGAAGTGATTCCTGTTGGAGGAGGAAAGGAAGGAAGAGAGCAGTCACTTTCTCTCCCCGAGTCAAGGGCTCCATGAAAATATTGACAATTCAGCCAAGCTCTTGCATTGCCAACTACCAACATGAAAGAGTCTCCGTATTTTGCAATTTGGACAAAGCCAGACTAGATTTAAAAAAAGTGAGGACAACCTTGGGCTGTAAATGAGACAGATCGCTTTGAATGTGGCTTTTGCTTATGCTCTGATCGCAGAGGTTTGGCTCCCTATCTATAAAAAGGGCTTTATTGGTACTCGATTTCTACTATACCAAAAGATTAATAGCTCAATAAATCTCAAATGGGAAATATTTCTTTCAATTGTTCCAGCTGATTCCGTACCTTTTGGTTTAAGGCTAATGTTAATAGCGACTTTTATTCTTCAATATATGCACCATTATGCCAATTCAAATCTAAATGTCAGCTTCCGGATATTTATTTCCGCTTTAAAAGGCGTGCATGTTTTTTGGGGGAGGAAAAAGAAGAAGGTCTTTACTTTGATTACTAAAATATGCATTTTATGA
Organism: Proisotoma minuta; assembly: GCA_034698145.1. Classification (NCBI taxonomy): domain Eukaryota; kingdom Metazoa; phylum Arthropoda; class Collembola; order Entomobryomorpha; family Isotomidae; genus Proisotoma; species Proisotoma minuta. The sequence goes on from JAQIXN010000329.1 coordinate 30,284, forward strand.
GAAATAAAAATAATGAGCTTACATCAACATACAGACCAGGCATATTAAATGCCAAAGAAGCTGGACTCTCTTTGGGGATGAAACGAAAAAATTCTTTAAACGGAAGTCCTTTATACCACTTGACAGTATACAATGCTTCATTTTCCAGGTCGTAATTACATGTGAGACGGACATCATCTCCCTGAGGTTTAAAAACAAGTTTTTGTCAGTATTTGTCATTTGATTGTTTGCAAACTGATTTCAAATGTTCTTTTTCATTGAGACAACAAAGAAAACATACCTTTTTAATATACTTTGGGATTTTGATCTCTACGTCTTTTAGGCCCAGCAAACCTGAAAAAAACAAAATGACAGATATGACAGAAGAATTAAGTGGTAAACCGTAAAACACGCGGAAAACATTTTTTCATGTCTTGTTGCGTTTTGACTTTTTTTTCTGACAACGTATTTATATGTTGAGAACGTACGTACGTACATTTTGAGAAGCTTTTTGGCTGATCTTCTTAGTCAAGTCTTTCGCCAAGACATTTACATCATAATAGCCTCATTGATACAAATACATTTCATGACAAGAGTTTGGTCAGTTGGTGCATTATTTATTTATTTGTAGAGAAGGGGGAATTTACTACTACTATGTACTACGTAGTGAGCACTCACTCCAAGCAACTACTTACAATCTATTTTTTATATTGAAGAAAGCCCAACTCGTTTGTCAGTAAGTCAGAGCTTTTTACATGATGAATTGTTGCTGTCACTCTTAATTCCGGGATTTGCATTGCCGTACCTGCCCTGCATGTGTTCTGCCTCCATTAAATGGATCCGTTCGGAACATGAAGTCTTTATGACGTTTACAAGAACATCAAATCACTTTTTCCAATCCAACTTCAACTGCACCCACTCAACCCCTCTAAATGGCTTTTAAACGGAGAGGGATTATGGTTATGAATTGCTCTATCCATGATTTATTGTTACGTATCCTCTCTCCATTTCCTTTCTCAACTCTAACTTTATTTTCTATTCCGTTTTACAAAATTTAACTAGCGTTTTGCATCTGATAATTCTATAACATAAATTTATCTTATGTATTTTGAGTCTGTAAAGGGTTGAGTTTAATGTTTTTAAACGGCAGTATAGAAATATTATTTAACCACTTTATTTTCTGATGAAATATGATACAAGAGCACTACATGTATGTATGTATAAAGCAACATCCTTATTAAAATGCATAGTTGACAATATTAATTATTATTAAAATTAAAACAGCTATAGTTGTTTAAATCGTTTACAAGGTCGCAATAAATTTAACAAGAGTTATAATATTTATACTAATTATTATTATTCTCACCTGGCATCAGGTTGAAGATGTAAAATGTGGTTACCAAAGCCATACATGACGGGGCCCTCATTTTATTTAGACAAGTGTCATCAGAACAATAACCGTCAACATGATTTTTGGGTCAGTAGGTATTGAGAAGAGATGGTAAATGTCAAGTGAAAATGCAAAGTTTTTTCTTTCTTTCTCTTAGAAGAGAGAGAGAGAAAGTGGTCGAGTTCCTCTGTCAAATTAAAGGTTGTATAATGTGAACTTTTTTTTTCCTGTGAAAAGTGAACTTCCTTCCGTCCCAGGTGACAAGCAGCTGTCCTCTCCTAGCGTCTTAAAAGAGTTTAAAAACTTTGGCCGTGCAACTTAACTCATTAAATGATAATTTTGCTCTTTTTCTCTTGGCATCCAGTGTCAAGCACTCATTTGTTCAATAATATATATATACTATTCCCATTAAGAAGAATATTCACTTCACTTGAGTTTGCCAGCAGACTCTAAAAAGTTTTAATTAGCTCCCTTTTGTCTTGATCATTTTTATGCTAAAATGTCTGAAAGGCTTTCTTTGTCTTTAGCCCCAGTCAAAGTTATTACACTTTTTTGATTTCCACTTTGCGTCTTAACTATTTTTACTTCCTGCCAACTTATCTCAACTTATCTCTCCCCTCTTTCTCTAAATCCACATCCAGATTTACATAAGTGAGACGGATTTGATAAATTATGACTTCACCTGCTACGCCAACATTTGGTTTGGAGCTATTATTATTATTATTATTATTATTGACACATATATCTACAAAGTCTTAGTTTCCTCACTCCTTTATCTTTTACAACAGGTTATATAAACTTTCACCGCTGGGGAAAATGAGACAACTCCACAAGCACGACTTTATGTTCTTTTTATACAATTTTTATCTATAAGTGTGTGTTCATAAATAACACCCAAAAATGTAGGATTTGATTAAAATGTGTCAAAAATGGTGAAGCATGCCGCAGTCACGCATCTTTTCCCTCGTGAAAGAATGTTATTTACTGAGTATATTCTCCACCTGCCACTTTAAATAACACATTACGTGGTGACGAGTTGTGAACGTGAGGGTTGTAAAATGAACAAGCACATGGAAATATGCTTGGTCTACATTTTTTTGTATGTAGTCACTACAAGTGTACGATAACTGGAGAGAAAGTGTGGATCGCTTCCTGTTCTAATCAGATAGACGACGAAGGGTGAAAAGTCTGTGTCAATATATGTATACACTACTACTAAAGAGGAGACGAAAAGTGTAAATTTTTGGTTGGAGAAATGTTCCATGTCCTTTTTTGCAGAGAACTCATTTCAGGGAGCCGAGCAAGTTGGAACTAACTTGAGAATGGAAATTGCACGAGAGATGAAGGTGGCTGGCATTCTTGTTCTACTAGACGCAGGTCCCCATTATTACTAGAGGGAAACTACAGTAGCTACCACTGCTTTTTATGGACGCCGAAATTCTATTGTGTTGGATTCTGTTCCGTGGTGACTGAACTTGTTCTTGGTAAAGTGGTAAACGAGTGATGATGGGGGATAATTGGATTCCGAAGAAAGCGACAAAGAAAGATCAACAGAGAAAGATGGTGCCTTTGACTGGCTGCCTAAACTCCGATCCAATATCCAACAAAACTGACCCTTCATTTAATGATGCTCTTATCTCCCTTAATATGAATCCAGTAGTCATAAATACTAATATCCTCCCTTCCTTCTCTTTCTCAAAGCCACACTTTTTGCATCAAGATCTCTCAACTCAATGTGCTATTTTATGTGGCATTGTCCAAACGTTACCATATTCTCAACCAACACGAGAAGTCAATAACAATCCACAGCATTTTTGATCTGGGAAAATGGGAAAATTGTCAGTAAAATTCTAATTTAGTACAATTTCATCTTTATGACTATTTATTCACAATAATATTATTTTTGATTCATGCCATAAAAATAGACAAACTATTGCATTTTGAAGGATATTTATTGACTTTAATCAATGCGTTTGATAAAAGAACATTATTATTATTACATTATCCTAAGAATTGAGATGGTTTTTATTGAAATAATAATATTGAACCTATTACTGTATTGATATCTATATTTATCTATCTAGTCAGGTAATAAAAATTATAAAATAAAAATCTTGGACCAGAAGAGAGCTGAGATTCATTCATAAAAAAACAAAAGACTCAACCACAGACTGACAAGCATTTTTTCTCATTGATTTGTTCTGGATGCAGTTTTATAGGCTTCTGAAATCACAGAATCGATGGCTTCAACAGCCGCTCTTTCTGCTTCTGGACAAATACTTTCACTTTCGTTTTCGTCAAACTCTACTGTTTTCTCGATTATCTCAGTTTCAACATTGTTAAATTTATGGGGCCTAATGTCTTCTTGTTTTTGGCGTTCATGTTGTTTTTGGAGCGGTCTTAGTGCCACTGTTTCCGTTTCAGAGTTATCACAGTTCCCGTTGCTTTGCACAGCAGATTTCCTTTCTTCTGATACCAAGTCCAATGCCCCATTGCTAAAATTAAATCCACGATTTTGAAATCCGGATGCAGAAACTTTGGAGTATTTTCGCTTTCTTTGGTTTTCAACAGAAATTGCATAAGCTTTATCCGTGGTTCCATTAAATAGACAGATTCCATAAATTACAAAGCCAAGTGCCATCCAAACGGAGAAGCGTAGCCAGGTCATTGCCGATAACTTCATGATGAGGTATGTATTAGCTGCAATGCTAAGACCTGGTATTGCTGGTACAAAAGGAACCTGTGAATGAAAAGTGTTAAATTGACACATTGTGATGATTTCAATACAATTTTAGTTACATACTCTGAATGAGAGTTGGACTCGTGATACAGGTTGCAGAGAAAGAGAAAAGAGGATAAAAATCATGAGAAATCCCAAAAATCCAAATAAGCATAAAACTCCAATGTTTCCGCTCATTATAAACTCTTCAGCAAAAATGGCCACAGCACAAAAGAAGAGTGTAGATAAGCAATATAACATGACGGCCACATTTGTGTATGACGAAGTGAAATCTGTTGGAATCGTTAGTCTTTCTACATTAAATATTTGCCTCATGTAACTTGGGGTTGATGTCGGTTTGTGATGTTTATCAACATCATCAGCCCCGTCAGTGTCCTTGCGGTATCTGTTTTAAGTCATCAAATCAGTCATTGTTCTTATAAGACAAATTAATCAAATTAACTATCGTATTTTACCGTAAACATAAAACGCAGCACGCAACCAAAGTGTAAGCTAAATTTCAAAAATTAGGCTATTGACTTTATAAAAGTTTTATACGGCTATTTAAATACCTGTCAACGTGCCGATAGACATCATATCAATAAGGGCCTAAAGTTTTGATTTAAAAAATTAAACGTATTGATACCATAAGTAGGTTTTAAAATATTACCTCTAATTTGAATAAAGCAGCCATGAAAGCTAAATGAAAACATATAATATAAGTAACAATTCATAAATATGTATGTAAGCAACAATATTTTTACCCCCAAATGTCCCTGCAACGACGGTTGCCACTAATGGGGTTTGAAATCTTGGGTGTACACGAGATAAAAAGCTGAAAATTATGCCATCGCTTGCCATAGCATAAATGACTCTGATAACAAATCAATATCAATGATAGAATTGATAGATTAAATAAAAACTAAATTCAATTGAAATACCTAGGCATTGGGAACATAGCTCCCAATAAGCTCGTTGAAAGACCGAATAAAGCTCCAATTGTGACAATCCATTGCCCTAAATAACAAAAGAAAGAAGAGATGAAATCACGATAATTATGAAGAGGTTTTTCTCTCGTCTCAACATTTTCACATTGCCCCAACCTGTTGTGAAGCCGACATGGAAGAAAGCTTGAGGTAATGGAGCTTCAGAATCCTGAATAAAATTAAAAATAATGGTAAATAGGTGTTTAGTTAATTTTATTATTATAATAAAAATGTTACTTGAAGGTAGTAGGGAACCATCATGGTCACAACTGTGGATATTCCAAAATACGCAAGAAAAATAAAGAGAAGTGAGAATATGATGGAGAAGGGAATAGCCCTTTGGGGGTTCTTGGCTTCCTGCGTATAAATTAAAATGATTTTTTTTTTGTTTTTTTATAATAATAATTGTTTACCTCTCCGGTTGTTGCAATGCAATCAAAGCCCACAAAACCATAAAAACATACTGCAGCACCTATTTACGATGTGCACATCATATAATGCATTTTAATTTAATACAAATAATATTTTGCAAATACCTTTCATAATCCCATGAAAGCCAAATGGGGCAAACCCACCCTCTCCTATTTTATCTGCAGTAATGTTTAATCCGGTAGTGTTTAGAATATCCTCTTTTTTCAAAGCCCAGTTATTTACATCGGCTAAATTACAAACAAAAATGTCTCCGCATTCTTTTCATACATAAATGTCAATACAATTATTATTATACCATAAAAGCTCCCAGCAATGACGACAAAGAGAACAACCTATATATTTACAAAATTAGGCAATTAGCAGCCATTTACATATTATATATAATTATATAAACAAAATAATTTGGCATCTAATCATACCATCAAGTTGAGTACAGTGAAAATATTATTAAATAGTGAAGATTCTTTTACACCAAAAGCCAGTAAAACTAAAAAATGTTATACAAGAGTAGGTAATCTTATAATTTGTTCATTTAAAAAAAATTCTTACAAGTGAGGACTAAAGTGATTGAAAAGGCAAAGGCATCAAAGTAATCTCCGAAAACATTTTCCACATAAATTGGCAGATAGGCATTGAAAGCTTTGCTCAATTCATGATGACATAACTGGTCAACATATCCACTGTATCCTTTCGCTACGCTAGCTACTCCTAAAAACAATAAAAAAATATCAATACAATAAAAATATATGGAAGTTCAATATCAACCTATAATGTATTCCATCAAGAGGTTCCAACCAACTATTAGAGATATAAGCTCTCCTATGCAAACGTAGGAGTAAACGTATGCAGATCCAGCTTTAGGAACTCTTGCGCCAAACTCGGCGTAACACAATCCAGCTAAAACTGAAGCCAATGCTGCGACCTAAAATGTAATTAATTTTCACTTAAAAATATACAAAAATATATAATAAATGTCCTACCAAAAAGGATAAAACAACTGCAGGTCCCTACATCAAAAATGTATTTTAATATAGATATTTATTTTGCAAATAATAAAATACCGCATGGTCCTTTGCAACGGAACCAGCCAAAACGTAAACACCAAGACCTTTAGTACAATTTGCTTTAGTACTGTAATTTTGAATTTATTAGTTATTAATAATAATTAAAACTGACCCAATGTTGAACCGATGCCGAGTAAAGTTAGATCTGTATGATTTGCATATAATGAGAGCATTTTTAATTAAACAACTTTTATAATGAAATAATAAAATTATTGTAAATTAAATACCTAAAGTTGATAAAACCCTATTAAGTTGTGTTGTCGTTTCATCACGATCAACTATTTTTTTCCGGAGAAACTTTCCAAAAATGGTTATCATTGTCAAAATTATATTTAAACTGCACTCACGCACAAATTAATATCACTCAAAGAAGTCGTAACTCGTCAGATTCATAACGCGTTATGAAAACAAATAGACCAAAATATAACCAATGTTATTGTAATCACTTTCTTAATTAGGGACAAATTCTAAATTCCCCGTATTGTTCTTAATTACTCAGTCTAGCAAGAAACTATCTTAGAAGTTCAAACTTAGAACAGAACTAATGATATTTCATATGCAGCTTAATAGTGCAGCATAACGACATGCGGTAAAATTAGATATTTCTTGGAGATGCTAATCTAATTCACTGAATAATTATCTTTATCATCATTCAAATGTATATGTATAATGAATGTCCAGAATTGTGTAAATGGTTTTGCTAATTGTTTAGCATATATATGCACCATCACTGATTTGTTTTAGCTTATGTAAAACCGTCTTCTCATTTGCCCTTGTTTCGGTTAAGGTGATCCGGTTGCTGCTTAAACAATGGGTGAACGAGCGTTTCTATTCCATTGTTTTATACTTTCATACAATGCTATTTTCAGTCCAGAGGAATCTATTTTATATGTACACTTGGGTTTATGATAATTAACAATTGATAGACGGATTATGCTTGTGAATGGGTGAGAGTTTGTTAGAAGATGAGCACAATAAGCACGTATTTAGAGAAGCATATAATAATAGTTGAAATTCAACCTTAACCCACGAAGATGAGTGAACTGAAATTGGCACGGTTCCGCAAATTATTGGGAATATTTATGAGGAAATTAATTGAAATTGCTTAATCCTCACCATTTTCTCTGTATACTCAGAATGTCTCAAAACATTGGAATTGCATTGGAGTAATGACACTGGAATTGAAATGTACATACTCTTTTTCTAGAGTTCATGAGGACCAAGTTCATATAAAAGTAAAAATATCTCAAGCACGGATTACAACAAAATTTTGTTTTTTTTGTACACTTTTTTCAAACGATTCGAATGCCAATTATCGTATAGTCTGCAGCATTTTATACTTAGATATCAGAAGAGATCATTTCCCATTAACTCTAAATGCATATTGGGCACAGACCTTGACTCCCGTAAACTGAACTTTTCACTATTTCACTATTGCGATCCAGTGGCTACTATTCTTCCGCTTGATTCCTCAACATATTTACGATGTCATAAAGTAGAGCGTCTAAGACAGCACACTTTCAGGGAATGAATCTGAAATGAATTTCTCTACATAGTCCGTGATTAGTATTATGTGAATGAACTTTTGGAATTCGGAGTGAACAATATTGAATTCACAATATTGAATTCACTTCAATTCCCTTCCATTTCGGAATCACCTAAATAACTAGGATTTTATTATTACTTCAGCTATTATCAAGATTCTCTAGATAACCCTTTTTAACTTTTATTTTAGGGAAAATATTGTATAATCTACTTTAAATATTTTAAAATTTCTACACATCCACTGCCAAAATATGATGTCAAACTCAATTCAAGTTATGGAGTGGAATTAATTCCAGAGCTCTGAGCTTGCAGATTTTACCACATTTTATATTTTGCATTGTGTTTGCCATGAAATAATAAAATATTGGTATTTATCCTATTTAGGCGTGCTATTAAACACGATTTCATTTTCGCCACAATATCTTTGTTCAATAGTTAAATAAATGTGTCATGCAAAATTGAAAATAATGTTTTTGAGATTTATGGAACTTTTTATATCGCTACATAAAACGGTAAAAAGGTTTGATAAAAGGGCATAGGGTAAATTTGTTTTGTGTATTGTTAGAATAATTATTACTATGTATTATATGTATTTTAGTTATATACCAAATGATATTAACCTTGTTCTACGGAATGAAAAAAATGTAAAATTATGCAAGACGCTTGGTTTGAAAAAGCCTGCATTATGCACGTGAACTCTAATCTTAGCTTTGGATAATTAACATGAAATTAAGATTGTCACGTGCCTCCGTAAGAGTCAGCTAATGTACACATTACAATAAACATGCGTCCTTGTTTTTATTGTGCTGCAACTAACTTCCAGGAATATTTTCAAGTCTGATGCGCGTATTTCCCTAATTTAATGACTTGACTCAAGCCATTGACTTTTTATCAGATTCGGAAGATAAAATAAGGATTTGCATCGTTAAAAATAATGTTTGTAAACAAATTCGTAACTTTTCTTATTTATTTAAATGCTTTTACATAATTATTGTGGATTAACTTGGGCTTTGCATTGTGCAAATTTTTGGTAGAATTCATTTTGTGGAATGGGTTGAGAACAGGAATAAGGTCCGCTTCGATGTATTCGGGCAAAATCTTCGCAGTTAATTTTCCCGTCGTTGTCGCAGTCCTTTTAACATTTGAATAATTATCACAACTTGTTTATTTGATTTTAATTTTAGGTTACCTTTGCAAATTTCCTTGCATAAGCCCTCACAGTCTCAGATGCACAGAAAAAATCATTGGTACAATCACTATAGGCTGTAAATGCAGTGTAAATTTAATGCATGGGTAAATTGAGATTGTGAGATTTTTTTTTTTAGTTTTCATACCATTGGAACTGGTAGGATCTGAACCTTTAATAATTAATTTCCCAGCATCAGCCCAAAATCCCCATGTGATTCTAAATTGATAAATATAAGCCTTTCAAATAAGGTTACGCAACAAAGAGTACACAATAGCCAAACCAATATAATGATCATCTTACAAAAATGGTCCACAGACTCCAGCCTCTGTGCAGCCTTGAGATATTTAACATGTTAATTAAAACATAACGGAATTGTAATAATTATAATTATTGTTTACCTTGATTTTTGTTACACCCACTGCTTGCATGGCAAATACATCCAAGACATTCGTCGGAAATTTCTTCTGCATTTGCAGCCAAAAAAGCAGCTATTATGGCAAAAATAACCGAAAAAATAAAAAATCTCTTCATAATGAAAATACAAATCAATGTAAAAAAAAAAAGTTGGCCAACTCAAAACCTAGGTCTTTAAAGGGTTGTAGACGAACTCTAACTAATTATCATTCAAGAATTATTGAAATTATTATATAAGGTATATTTATTTTAGATACTAGGATTTCAAGTTCATTATTGTGAAGACCAATCAAGGTACTCATCATTAATAGCCTTATTATTATGCATTTAGCAAACAGATATTAGTAAATCATATTAGTAATCAGACAATCATTACAATTAGAAAAGACTATGCGTATGAAGAAAAATGTTTTTGTGCATGTGATAAATTCTGCTTTGCCTTCATGAGGGCTATCAACAATTATTATAATATTCGTATTATTTGATACATGTGAAGTCATTCACAGAAGAAGATGATCTCATGAGAAAATTAATCCTTCAAATCTCATGCAAGAAATTCCAGTACGTTTATTGCTAACTAATACTACTACTTATTATTTGGAGCACCATAAAATCAATAGTGGCCTTGCTATCTTATAATTTGCCACTTTATTATTTCCTAAAACAGAATTTGAATACGTCAGAGCATATATACAATTTTCAAATCATTGACCAGCCTGAAAAACTTGCTTTGCTATCTCCATTATTCTGCACATTTAAATTGTTTCTTTCAATTGCAATTACTGTAATTTTATTTTAAACAAACTGAAAATGAAAGAAATGCCATGAGCCATTCTTATATCTTCTAGTTTTTCTCACGAGTTGAAAAGATCAATTTAAAGATTAGTAAAATTGCAATATAATAAAACAACATTGGGCGTACCCGGATCCAGATTCTTTTGACTTTGATTTTAATCATTCTTTGTATAGTATCATGGTAAACATAAATAGGGTAGAGTTATAATAATAATATATATAGTAATAAGTTGAATTGTCATGCTTGTTATAATATTTTATTTGGAAGCATTCAACTGGAGGACGGTGTCGTAACAGCTTCTGAATCTTTTGTAAAACGGAGTTGAATCAACTCGTGGGTTCCGACAGTCATTTTGACCCATCAAATGAATCCTGCTCATGCTAAAACACAAACAAAAAATAACTATATGGATATTTCTAATTTGCATAAAAGTTCTTACTCATCACAATCAATTACTTGATCTCCATTACAATCCTAGAATACAAAAAAAAAGCATGAGATGAAAGGGAAACTTAATTTATGTAAACGATTTCATGATTTATGAATTTGGCCTTATAAGTATTGAAATTCAAACCATTCATTCATTCCGAGTTAAATTTTAAGGCCAATGTTACCACAAGGAAGAGGATGATTAGAATTACCGTTTGATATCGTTGCATATACGTACGAACCGTCTGTGCGCTGCAAATAGGATCAGTGGCGCAAGATAAAAATGCACCCTCTCTGCCAGGATTGTCAAATTTAATTGTTAGTTGACCTGCGTCAAGCCTATTTTTCGGGATAATTTATGTTGAACAATTTAAAACAAAACACGTAAATTATACCCACCAATATTCGACGGAGATGAGAAAGCCACCGCAGTATTTTCCATTGCTTATGCACCCAACTGTGAGATTACAGTTTGTCGACGCTGTGCATATGCAAGCTAAGCAACTCTCTGTCATTGGATTTATCAGTCGCCTATTCCCTTAATTTATAATACTAGTTATTTCATTACATCAATGATTGTAATTGTTGATGTTGTACCTGTTTCCGGAAATTGATTGTTGTCAAATGAAGCATCCTCAAAATTTTGTTGTTGAGGGAAAGATTGGACACCAAATATGACAAAAAGCAAGCTAATGGTAAACCAAATCTGCATTTGTTTTGAATCCATGATTTTTATAGCAAAAAAAGCTGTCGATCTTTCGGGACCACTGACTTTTATCTGTATCGGGAGCGAAGGCTAAGCAGGTTGCATCCTCACTTTCTGCGATCTACTTCACCACTAACTCGTCCCAACAATTGACGGCAGAATTATATGAACTAACCAAAGTGAAATTTTGTTGGTACCAAGATGACGTAAAAGATCAGGTCTACCTGAAATCTTGTAATATTTTTTTTTCTAAAGATAATAAATATGCATTTAACAATGTAAACATTGACAATAATAATTGTCCAATAAGATGTTTCCTCCACTGGGAACATTTATTACACACAATTAGATCAAAACAACATGTCAGACAAAGAATGTGGTAAGTGTATTGGATTTTCTTTTACAATTTGTTGAAGGCTGCAATATCCACAGACTGGACCTGTATAAAAAAAAATAATTTTTATTATCAGCTACATTCTAATAAACTCTTTTCACTATGCATTTCTACACTTACGAAATCCTCAAAATCTTGGATTTTCTCCACCAACTCATCCACCGAGACTTTGTCGTCAACAATCACTGTTGCAATTTGCAATTTCTGTATTCCATAAGCAAGTGGGACAAGCTTGGAACTCCCCCAAAGGAGTCCGTCCATCTCAATAGTCCGCACATTTTTCTCCAACTCTTTCATGTCGGTTTCATCTGTCAAAAAAGAATCCAAAAATTAGCTTAAAACTGTTTCAATTGGATTATAATAATTTTAAACTGACCATCCCAAGGCTTGACATCCAAGATAACGTTGGATTTGGCAATAACTTGAGGTTTCTTGGACTTTTTAGCCGCATAAGCTGCAAGTCTTTCCTCTTTAACCTTTGCGGCCTCAGCATCATCTTCTTCGTCGCTTCCGAACAAATCCATATCGTCGTCAGCCGCTGGTTTTTTTGCAGGAGCAGCGCCAGGGAACTTTTTCCTCAAATCCCCGAAACTTTTTATATGCGTGAACCATCTCAAGACGTGAACGTTATCTTTGGTTGGAGTAGCCTTGATTTGGTCAAAAGCAACAGTATCCGATTGACTTGGTTGGTAACTAAAAGAGTAAAAAACTGAATGGGAAAATGCAACAAGTGACGAAAGACCACACCCACTGACCCTTCGATGTAGCTCCTGGTGGCCAAATGTTGATTGAGCTTCTGGAGCCCTGCGGCACTGCTAAGGTCAAAAGACATGATGTTCTTTGCTGTTTTTTCGGAAATTCTTTCAAAACGACGTGTGAACCGGCTGAAGGATGGAGTGAAAAGAAGGAAGCATGCAAACAGTTGAGGCAAAATGGGAAAGCACTTTGCAAAGAAAGCGCTTTCTTTGAAAGTTGGAAAACTTTCTTGTGTGTTTTATAAAATGACGCTATTTATAAGATGCTGATAAAGTGGAATAGTTAATTGGTGGGAGAAAACAATGCACTTGGTGTCCCCCTCCCCCGGTGTGGGGGCACACCCACAACATTCAGTATTCTCCCAGGAAAGTGCCAATGCATTGCAACGGGCCATCGCCACCATGGAAGAGAAGGGTCTAAAAGATGACCCCCGTTATGCCCAACTCTTGGCCCTCAGGTCAAGAGTTGGGACAAAGCCACAACAATTCAGGCTGGTTAGTACTTTTAAAAAAAAAAAAAACTTTAATAATTTGATTATAATATATATGCATATAATTATTATTGTTCTTTCTTCCAGCCTTTTATACCCCCTGCGCCTCTTCCAGCCGTGGCTACCGGAGGACTCAATAATCAACAAATGCAGCAGTTCAAAGCACAGGTGATGGCTTATCGGTTTTTGGCCAGGAGTCAGCCTCCAACTAGTCATATCTTAGCCGCAGCTCAAGGGAAACCTCCGCCGCAGCCACCAACCCCAAAAAGTAGTCAAATTATATTGGTATTTTACCAAATGCAAATTGACGATTTTTATTTATGAAATTGCTAGATGCACAACAACCGCAGCAAACAATTCAACCTCCAGCTACAAGTCCGCAAATAAAATCTGGATCTTTGGTAGCTCCTTTACAGAAACAAAATAAATTAACACCCCTAGAAAAGCCTCAAGGACTAGATCCAGTTTTACTTTTAAATGAAAGAGAAAACAGACTAGCAGCCAGAATTGTGAACCGTTTGCAAGATTTATCCCACCTTCCGAGCACAATTTCTGTTGATCTACGTTGCAAAGCTCAAACAGAGCTTAGAGCCCTGCGACTACTCAATTTTCAAAAACAGCTTCGACAGGAAGTATTAAGTTGCATGTCTAGAGATTCATCTTTGGAAACATCAATGGAAATTAAAGCTTACAAACGAACCAAGCGACAAGGATTAAAGGAAGCGAGAGCTACTGAAAGACTTGAAAAGCAACAAAAACTTGAAGCTGAAAAGAAACGACGACAGAAGCATCAAGAATTTCTAAATGCTGTTCTTCAACATGGAAAAGATATGCGAGATTATCACAGGAACAATATTGCCAAAATACAGCGTGTCAACAAAGCGGTAATGTTATATCACGCAAATGCCGAACGTGA